>CM033475.1:142047128-142234628 GCA_019447015.1 Hymenochirus boettgeri | reverse complement strand
CATTTATATGTAAGTTTGCTAAGTTGGGTGATCCTGATTTATAGATGATTATTTTCAGCTCTCTGCTGCATGTAGACAGGGCCGTTTTTAGGCATAGGCCACCTAGGCAAAGAACTAGGGTGCCTATGTTGATCCAGGGCGCCTATTCTCCCTAGCATCTCCCTGTCAGCTGTTACTTGCTGTGTTAGATCTGCTCTCCTTGTTCAGCTGTAACCTGCAACATTGTATCTAGTACAGAGCCTGAACTCCACACACTCTACATAGCAACAAATGTTGCAATTTGCAAATGAACTGATGGTGAAGGAAGGAGGGGGGAGGATGAGCTCAGCTAATAGTACTGAGGAGAACAGTTCTAAAATGCCAGGTAAAAGCTGCTGCAGACTTTATACCAGTGACCCCTGTGACTAGCAGCCATGAGATCACTATCCCTGCCTCTTTATTCCTTCCATTCAACTCTCCAATTAGAACTTAGAGTGGGTGAGGAGTGAATAATTCAATGGAGGAGACATGGAAAGCAGGTACATACTGTATATCATGTCAATGCTGGCAACTGGAAGGGTTAAAGGTAATACTCTGCTGGCGCTGAAAGTGTTAATAGGAAAGTCTGTTGACATTGAATGGTTCATGGTAATACTCTTCTGGCATTGAAAGGGCATGTCAACCCCCAAAACTAAAATCTAACCCACTACTGGCCCCACTCTGTACTGTAAAAAGACCTTACATCCCAACTCCAAATGGTACTCCTGTAATGCCCCCCCTGACCACCAGGAGCTTGGCCACCAGAGAAATTGTTTCCGCCTCTGAGCTGTCCTCTCGGAGGTTTTTGGCTTGCTCAGAGCAGCCCTTCAGTCCCTCCCCCCCCCTCCCTCTCCCTCCCGTTTTGTTCTCCTTCCCCCTAGTGTAAATCCCCTTTCCAGATCACAGACGCGGCTGCCGTTCCGGCACGGAACTGCAAGCAGAAGACCGGGCATTGCAGCGGAGGAGAGAGGGAAGGTAAGTAACGATTGGGGGACTTTCTTAAAAATATAATATAGCGGTTGTGGCTGGGGGAACTAGCTCTACAACATATGAAAAATTACCAAGGAGGGTGGACATGCCCTTTAATGGCAATACTAGGGGGAAGTCTGCTAGCACCGAAGGGTTAATAGCAATTCTCTGGAAAGGTGCTGGCACTGAAAGTATTAATAGTAAAGTCTGCTGGCACTAAAGGATTAATCGTAATGTTCTGTTGGCACTGAAATTATTAATGCCAATATTCTTGGAAAAGCACTGAAAGAGTAAAGCATCTCAGATCTCACCAAATTTCCCTGTTCTGCCCTACCCCGCTGGAAACAATTTCTGTGGAGAACACTGGTGCTACATACCGCACATCCACTGAAACCTGTTCTGTCCTTCCAATCACTATTTCATTTGTGGCCAGTGTCACTGCATAGGCACAAACGTATGTATACACGCCCGCCTCACCTGGTACAGTGTGTGCCTCTTACCAACTAGTAAAGCGGTTCCACTATAAAGAACAGTCGCAGTTGAGGGTGCCAGAAGCAGAAGGAAGAAACCCAGCTGTAGTTTGACAGGCCAAGTTTAGTGCCTAGGGCACTAAAATGACTAGAAATGGCCCTGCATGTAGCGAGAATGTGTATAAAGCAGAGGAAACAGGAGAAGAGAAACAAAAGTAAATGTAACAGATTTTGGTGCAATAGAACCGAATGAAATGTCACCTGTAAGAACACAGCTTTATGAATAAAGAGAGCTCTCATCTGAAGTTATAAATATATAGGAAGATATAGAAGAAAAGTAGAAAGTAAATTCTTTTAAGTAAATAGTTTTTTTTTTTTTACAATATTTTGTATTGTAGTATTGGTTAGGTTCAGCTCCTCATAATAATAATTTTTAATTAAAGTCTACACCCAAAATTTGTATAAAGCTGTGATTATTATACACTAGAGGTCGCCCTCTCATTCTTCTGTTGGATTGGTTTGCTCATGCTCCATACACTATATAACTCTGCACTTTTTTGTCACTTGTTATACGTCTGAGGAAGGTGTCGCACGGACACCGAAACGTCACGTATTTAATAAATTGATTTGACTGTTTAAGACTGGAGTGTGCTCTGAACTGTTTATTACTGGATTCTACAATCATTGGCTATGGTTTTTTGAGCGGCACCCAGCAACTTCAATATCATACTACAGGTGTGCGGGGGAACAGACCTCATCTTGACTATGTATCATGTTGGGGGTTAAAAAAAACAAACTTTGTTGATGATTAGTCAAAATAGTTTTTTATGACTATAGTTACCCTTTAAATATTGCTGCCACGAAAATGGAAGGGTAGGTCACTAGGTGTGTGTGTACCTAGATCTGGTTGGAAGTTAAAAAAAAAAAACTTTTCTGATGATTAGTCAAAATTGTTTTTTTGAATATAGTTATCCTTTAAATATGGCTGCCATGAAAATGGAAGGGTAGGTCAGTAGGTGTGTGTACCTGGGTCTGGTTGAGGGGGTATGTCTTTTTTGTGTTTACAACTATAAAACTATCTTTTACTGAGGAAAAATCAAAATGAGCTAGTTACCTTTTAAGTAAGGCTGCCACAGGAATGGAAGGGTAGGTCAGTAGGTGTGTGTACTCATGTGAGGTTGGGGTATGACTTTGTTGTATTTACAACCATAAAACTAACTTTTATTGAGAGGATTTTAAAAAATGAAAAAGGAAAAGCTTTAATTGCTCGGAATAGTATGGCTGGGACTGGGTACACACCATCCAAAATTTTGTAGGGGACCTACCATTATTTCAATGTATCGGTTGATCAGCCCAAATATTGGATGTTTTTATCGGGCGGCCATGATCAGTGTCCTACTGCCTGTCCATCTGAATCGATCAAACAATGGTTTGAATGCAGTGTCAGACTGGGAAGTTATGGCCCACCAGGGAATCTGAGACCAGGGGCCTACCAGGCCGAGTTTATGGGCCCACCTAATATTTTAGTTATTTACATATCTATCTTACTCCTACTCTTACTCCTCTCCCAGGGCTTTCAGAAAACTCCAAAACATGGGACGAATGCCCTAAAGTGGACACAACAATCAAAAACAGTCAAAAGAACAGCTTTGGCTACCGAAGAAGCTGTAGCACTGAAAGACCCCATGGACAGGAGAGAAGATACACTACTTAAATGCATATAAATTCATGAGCTCCTCCATAGTAGCCAGGAGGGCTCTGTGGGTCAATGGAAAGTGGACCCACAGAGCTATTACCTATTCGGCTATTACCTATTCGGCTCAAAAATGGAAGAACTGATAGAGAAAAACTCGACCAAAAAGAACGAAAGGAATCCCCTGCCATCTACCTCAGGCCAGTATTCTTATTAAGACGCCAGGCAGTACAAACCAGGTCGCTTGAACAACTCCAGAAACTGGAAGATGGGGCAATCGCAGCAGTCCTTTTCGGGGCAAGCCAGTTTTCAATAAAGCCAGACCTTTATGAAGGCCTGGGAGTCCAGCCTAAGGCGGTGGGAGGCAGAATCTCTCAATTTGCAGTGGCTTGGACTCTATCAACAACAGACGCCTGTGTCCTCAAGATCATCGCCCAAGGCTATTCTCCAGACACCCCCAACAAACAGGTTTTTCATCTCAAAACCTCCCAAGCAAAAAGAAGCAAGGGATGACCTACAAACAGTCCTAAATCAACTCCTACAAAAGCAGATTATAGAGGAAGTTCCTCCCCTACAAAGAGGGAAAGGCATCTACTCACACATCTTTCTGAAAAGGAAAAGGTGTGGGACCTTCAGACCAATCCTCAAATGAAATTCTTGAACAATTTGGAATCAAAATCAAAATGGAATCAATAAAAACAATAACCATACAATTGCAAGAAGGGGACTGGCTAGCAAAAATAGATATATAAGATGCATAACGTCATGTGTTCATCAACAACTCAAGCAGGAAACTCTTACGTTTCTTCATTCTGGGATGGCATCTTCAATACAAGGCCTTGCCATCACAACAGCCCCAAGGGTATTCACAAAAGTCCTCATTCCCATCATCGCGAGACTGAGGTCCATGGGGGTCCAACTTTTTGCATGCTTGGACGAAATTCTAATAAAGGCCAGAAGTCACTCCCTACTACTTACTTACATTTCGCTAACCATTCAAACCCTTCAAAATCACGGCTGGATTATAAAAAAAAAAGTCATGCCTGAGACCATCAAAGAAAATCCTCTTTCCAGGTACAATCCTAGACACCTAGGCAGCTTCATGCAAGCAGAGGGCCATGACAGTACATTGGAGAGAGGTAAGGTAAGTAATGATCGGGGGAGTTTCTGCAAATATTACTATAGCGGTTGGTGCTGGGGTAGGGAGCCCTGCACTACAGAAAAAAAATCAAAAATGGGGTGGACATGGCCTTTAATAAATACTATGAAATCCTGTTTGCATTGGTGTGCACATCCCCTATACTAATACTTGGTTATAGCACTTAATTTTGATAAAAGTCTACCACTTAAATTACTTGGGTATCTCCTATACAAATGTGGGTCGTCCTGCAGATTTTCAATCAAATTAAGGTCTTTCCTCTGGCTGGTCCATTCTTGAACATTGATCCACCTTTGTTAAAGCCATTGCTTTGTTGATTCAGATGTATAATTTAGGCCATTGTTATGTTTCTTTTTATCTTCAGCTTCCTATGAGATGCTAGTCAAAATATATATAAATATATGGGGCTATTAATGATTTTACCCACCTTGAATAAAGAACTAGTTCCAGCTTTTTGAAGTTTATCTGGGCTTGAGTGTTTTCTATTGTGAGTAATGCTTGCTTTACACAGGCTGGATGTAAGTTTAATCTTACATTATGACAAACAGGAAAAGAGATGATCAATACACATTCCTGGGCCCCATACAATATCATAATATCTGTGCTAGAGCAAACAGTAAAAACTTGATATATTTTAGTTACAATTTTATATATAAAAGTGAAAAGCCTTCCAATCACGTCAAGATAACCCCAGTATGGAAGGTCCAAACAAATTCCCTTGGATCATTTATCTAGCAGGCTGACACTCCCTGCTTGGTTGCATTTTCTTGGGAAGTTTGTCTCCCTGACCTTGCATTGAATTAGTATTAAAGGCCTCCCATCCAATGCTTAGTATTCAAGGCATTAGACCTCCAGTTAAAGGGATGTGTTAAGGCAAAATTATTATAACACATAGTGAAATTGCTACCGATCAGCAGCAATTTTGCCATAGGAGTGCTCCCACAGCCCCACTTTTGTGTAATCTTACATTTTGTTGATGTTGAATCATTAGTAAATTAACCAGTTTGCCGGTTTTATCTACTGATTTTCCTGCGATATTTTCCAGGTGGATAATGGTTTGCTATTGAAATTACAGTCATAATATCCATCGCAAAATTATTAGCTCAGGTGGCTTTCAGAATGTTGGGAGGTGAGTCTACTGATGTATGGGCACCTTAAAGACTCCCTTAATTGACGGAAATGCTTTGGTGCTATAGATGTATTCTTTAGGTCATTTTATGATATGTGAAGTTTGATATGTCTTCAGCTTCCTAGTTTATCCATGCTGACTAAACAACCAGTTCCAGCTTTCCTTTTGGAAAAGTTTAGCAGGTCTTTGATGTTTTTCTTTGTAGGTAATGCTGATATATTTAATTGCACTAACCAGTGCAGTGATTTGCTGGTGTTCCAACCCAAACCTGGTTTCCAACCAGAACTACTGAGATATTGACCTGGCTTTGTTTTGGAAATTTTTCAGATTCAGCACTGGACCTCTGTTTTGATGGTCATTGTTCTGAACTAAAGTTATGTCCGTTTCTGTGGACCCACCAGCAGAATTCAACCCTGTGGGTTCATTCATCTTTATTTACAATCATAATATCAGTGGTTTTCAGAACATTGTGGGGACAAGTCAACTTTAGCTACATTTATCATTGAAGCACTTATAAACATAAAGGTTGCCTGTGCTGCTGATTGGAACTCTGGAGCTAGTTATTAAAGCATGTGTTTGTATTAATGAATACAGTTTAAGTTAGTGTGTGACTGTCTCTCTTTATCATTTTCCCAGGGGTGCAGTGGTATTTAATAGAGTTGCGCTAACCAATATAAAAATTTTCAATGCGTAGACTACACCCATATAGGAATAAACACTGCACAGCCGTCATGATTAATTCAATATGTGCTTTGTGCATAGAACAGCGTGACTATTTTAAGTTGCGCTGTGGGTAAACATATACACACATACACATGTACATACCCCCCCACACACATACATAAACTTAAAAAGTTCACTATGCTTATGTAGAATATAAACATTTGTGGCCTCATTTACCACAGTGCTGTTTGGAGGGGTTACAGCTGTGCTAAGCGATATTTAATAAGTGAGTGCAAGTTTTACCCCACTGCATGGTATTATAAAAGATGCAAATGCCATGCAAATAATTCAGTCCCAGCATTTCCGCAAATAGGATTTTATGTTTTTTATGGTGCTAACTACCAGACCGAAAATTACCAGGAATGATTGTGGCTCTGAGAAAATGAGGCCCTTGCTGTTGTGTAGCTGTAATAAAATGCTCAGTCCAGTTCAGTTATACAAATACAACCCCAAATAATAATCTCCAGTAATAATATTTATAAAGACTAACATACAGACCAACATATGAAGCCCCATACCCCCTTTGGTAATGATGTCTTGTAATGTCCCATACATTGCAGAGGGTGCCCAAGTACAATTATAATATTTGGTGTTGTACAATTGTAACAAAATACAAATTCAGTCATACAAACGCAAATTTAAATAACTACATTCAGGGTTCCAACCAGCAGTAGAGGAAAAAAAGTGCTTCCATAATATAAGTCACATATTGCCGCAATCACTGGAGGTAAATGTGGCTTCCGGTATTCAATACCAGGTTTGCCCCTGGGGGAAATCCTAAAAGGGATTTAAGCCTAGCAGAACTTTAATGGCAGCCACTAGCTGGTGTTAAATAGTAGCGATACAATTACAGCAAAAGCTGTTATTAAATACACTGTGCCGGTTGCACCGGCTATCACAAAAAACACCCACGCAGCCGGCACAATAAGTGCAATAAAGTGCAGGAAGATCACAACTGATTGCTGCAGGTTAATAGTACAGAAGGTAACAGTTGGCAAAAACCCCACTGTTTGTTAGATTGCAGCAGCGCCATTTCTAGCCATCTTGTTGCCCTTGCATGATCAGATTGCAATCCCATTGCTCTTAAAAACCCAGTAGTGTGGCCTATTCCTCCAATCCAAGAGTATTGGCATTAACCCTTCAGTTCCAGCAGACTTCCCTAGGGTATTGCTATTAACCATTCAGTGCCAGAGTACTTCCCCAGAGTATTGCCATTAAACCTTTAGTGCCAGCAGACTTCCCCAGAGTATTGCCGTTGCCACTTTCAGTGCCAGCAGAGTATTACCATTAACCCTTTAGTGCCAGCAGACTTCCCCTTTCCTATTAATACTTTCAGTGACAGCACTTTTCCAGAGTATTGCCATTAATCCTTCAGTGCCAGCACTTTCCCAGAGTATTGCCATTAATCCATCATTGCCAGCACTTTCGCAGAGTATTGCTATTAACACTTTCAATGCTAGCAGAGTATTAACTTTAACCCTTTCGGTTGTCAGTATTGACATGATATACAGTATGTACCTGCTTTCCATGTCTCCTCCATTGAATTGTTCACTCCTCACCTAAGTTCTTACTTAGTGCTTATTGGAGAGTTGGGTGGAGGGAAGAAAGAGGCAGGGACAGGGATCTCATTGCTGCTAGTCACAGGGGCCACTGTTAAAAAGTCGGCAGCTGCTTTCACTTACCAGAACTGTTCTCCTTGGTTATTTTAGCTGAGCTCATCCTCCCCCTCCTTCCTTCACCTTCAGTTCATTTGTAACATTGTATCCAAGTAGAGGGAGCTGAGTTCAGGATCTCTACTCACTATGATGTTGCAAATTACAGCTGAGCAAGGAGAGCAGTTCTAACACAGCAAGTAAAAGCTGACAGGGAGATGCTAAGGGGAACAATGCGTGCCCTGGTTTAACATAGGCACCCTAGCTCTTTGTCTAAATTGCCTATGCCTAAAAACACCCCTGGATTGCAGACTTGACCAATCCTCTTGGGAATTACCACTTCACTCAAAGTTTGGCTCTTTTATGCAAAGTACTTTAAGCAGTAGAGTCGGCTTTTAGCAATAAGACAAACACCAAAGGCTTTCAGCTTATAAAAGCAGAGAACTCGTAGGTTAGAACCCAGCCGAAGCATCCTTGGTGGGATAGTTTAGTTTAAAATTACTTTAATTTATCAATAGAAATGGTCAGGATTTTAAGCAGCAACATTATGGAAATATAGCATATATGTAATTTGTACTGAATTGTATATGCATAGTGTTCCCTCTAATTTAAAATAGTCTCAGGGAGATTCAATAAAAGTTCTTATCATTTAAAATGGTGCTTATTTTGCCCCAACCAATCAGATCTTATTTAACATTTGAAAGCTAACATTTAATTGGTTGGGGCAAAATTAGCACCATTTTTAACGCTAAGAACTTTTATTGAATAACCCTGTATTATGTTTGCACAAAAAAAATTCAGTGCTTTTAAAAAAAGGTGCAGTTCTGCAGTGTGCTACATATATATTCATATCCCAGCAGGTTGTTGTGTATGCAGGCATGTATGTATTAATTTTGGGTGTACATAATGTACTTGATGTTAAATTTCCACACTTTGGTTGCTCTTACAACATTAATTACATTGGTCCTATTCCATATAATGTCACCCAATATATACATGCGGTAGGGAGACTTTCAGGGAGATGAAATAAAAGTTTATATTGTTAAAAATGGTGCTAATTTTGCCCCAACCAATCAGATGTTATTAATTATTTGAAAGCTAACATCTGATTGGTTGGGGCAAAATGATCACCATTTTTAACGATAAGAACTTTTATTACATCTCCCTGTTGTGGCTTTAGCTTCCTTCTATAATATGCAAATAAGTCTCATGAGAAAGGAGACTAATTGGTAAATTTAAGACATTCTCATTATATTTAAAAAATATTCAGATATGAAGGCATCTTTTGAAGTCCTTGAGACTCCCTTTACAATTATTACACACAATGGGGATCTAAACGCTGATTTTGCTGGTATCTTATGCCAAGGGCTGTATTTATAAAGGTTCTTAATTGGCAAAGTATGATAACGAACCTTAATAGCAATTGCAAAATGTACTGCTAGCATCAGAGAATTTTACAATGGCGAGATTTATTTTTGGTTGTGGTGCAAATTAGTAATGACCCCGCATTTCGTCCACAATTTATGCCACATCCAAAAAGCACTATCTCCAGCTTACTGTAAATCAACATTTCTGGTGGCCTGAGTTAGTTTCACAGCTGTCTGTTTAAATTTTACTTCCTTTTTTCGTAAGGAACACAGTTTTCCAAATCAATGCTAGGTTGTCTCCGACATCTTTTATTCATTGTTGTTGTCATCACAGCGAGAATTCTAAAGATAATTAGATATTACAGTGGCAAAAAATAAAAATTTTGCCGCTTTAGAACTTCAGCATAATCCTGCAGAAACAATGATGCAGTCTTCAGAGTCAATACACAGGGTTCAATGAATGACAGGTCAGTCTCAGTCATTGATTTTTTTTACAGTCTATTTGTAAAGGGTATCTCCATTGGTAAAAGAAAATTTTAGTATTTAGTTTGGTACTTACCCGATCGGTCGCTCTCAGGTCTTAACAGGTACTCTATTCGTCGGGACCTGTCAGACGACGCGGCAGAGGAGCGATCGATCGGGTACCTTAGTTAAGGCACAGACTACCAAAAATGTTTTACCAGTGGCGAGTAAAAAAATGGAATTCTGTTATTTCATTAACTATAGTTTTGTCAATTCCAGGGATATCCAATCTTAACCATCCAGCTGTTTCTAGCAGCCTCAGACAGCTGTCAAGGGATGCTGGGAATTGCATATCAACAGCAGCTGAAGGCCAAGATTGGACATCCCTGATCTACAGCATTGATACTACTTGCATATGTAGCTTAGGGTGAACATGAACTTATGGCTCAGAGCTGCAAGGCATCACTGCCAACCATTCCTGCTGCCCATGCTAGAAACATATCCAAACCGACTACCACATAGGACTTTTTTTAACAAATGAAAATAAAGCATGGCTATTTAGGAAAATGAAATTTTTTTTGACATGTCTGTTAATAGAGAAAAATATGTTTGTTTTAAGTCAAAATATCACTTCCTTTTGAGTCATAAAAAGTCATTTCCAGAATTACTCATTGAGGCATGTGAGGGAGAAACAAAATCAGAACATAATCCAAGGTTAAATCAATCCACATTAGTAAGTGAATCATAGCTTTAATTGGATTCCCTTTTACCTATAATTCCTCTCGTTTTGTTTTTTTTACTGTGAATCCGTTGCGAAAAGAAGTGTGATTAACAGAAATCATTTCCCTCATATTTTATGTTAAAAGCATTGAATTTTAGTGTTGATAATACACGTTACATAGTGCTGTTTAAAATAATTAATGGCAGAGTATTTGTAAGAATAGATAAATTGACAGAAATGTATATATGTGTAGATTTTAGACATATATATATATGTTACATTATATACAGTATATCAGCAAAAGTGCGTCCATTGTTGCACAGTGTGAATTATTTGTGTGTATGTTTGGATACAGTGGATATAAAAAATCTACACACACTACAAAATGGTAGGGTTTGGTTTAATAAATAAATTAAACCAAGGAAAATCCTATCTGAACTTATTCCAATTTTAATCAACAACAAGCCAGAAACAATTTATTAAAAAAAAGTAAAATGGAAATCCCATTAAATCCTGGGATGCTTAAAGGGTATATATGCTAGAAAATTAGTTTTTTTAAATTGCCCATTAGTGGAAACTATCAGAGAGATTCAATAAAAGTTTTTTAGGGAGATTCAATAAAAGTTCTTATCGTTTAAAATGGTGCTTATTTTGCCCCAACCAATCAGATGTTAGCTTTCAAATGTTAAATAAGATCTGATTGGTTGGGGCAAAATTATCACCATTTTAAACGATAAGAACTTTTATGAATAACCCTGCTTATCGCTTAAAATGGTGCTAATTTTGCCTTAACCAATCAGATCTTATTTAACATTTGAAAGCGAACATCTGATTGTTGGGACAAAATTAGCACAATTTTAAACAATAAGAACTTTTATTGAATAACCCAGATTAATTCTTCCCAACTTTCACTTTATTGTTTTTTTTTTTTGATCTTCCTTCTATTTCATTAGATATCCAATCTGAAACATTTTACATTTTAGCATTTCTGTAAGCAGTTTTGCTGTAGCTGGAATGGTTTGACAGTTGGTGTGCTGTATACTGTATGCAGTATTGACAGTTGGTACGTGGGAAAATAGTCAGGTCAGTGTTCAGAGCTTGAGCAAAACAAATATTGTATTGAAGGCATGCAGCAACACACACCTCAGCGTAAGTGCAACTTACATGTATTTATTTATAGATTAAGATGGCGCAAAGTAATCTTTTCAATGTACATACACTTTAAAGGAGAACTAAACCCAAATTGCACTGCACTGCAGTGAAGAATGCTCGGATTTGTATGTGGGGGAGACCAAACAGCAACTGCATCAACGTATGTTGTTTCAGCATTAACTGAACATGTAGATGTTACAAATATCACTTAAAAATAGTATATACTGAATGAATTACACAAAATAATTTTTATTTTTTTAGGAACAAGTGCAGGCACTGTAGTAGCCATGGTAACTTAACACTTACGTTCCCATTGGCTGTCGGATCACATAGCAGGATCATGTCATCCAGACGGATTCTCAGACCTTCTACGCATGCATGAAGGGAGTGCAAAGTTCAAAGCAGGCAGGCAGTGGAAGTGGGCAGAGCTACAGCATGCACAGCGATAACAAAATGTTAAGATATGGCAGGTACATTTCAGACTAACTAATAGCTATCCATAGAACCAAGGTGGATTTTAAGAGTGGAGATACCCTTTAAAAAGTTGATGTTGGTTACATGTATAAGAAAAGGACGTAACATTGCTTTTGATGTGCATTTAAAACAATTGCATTTGTAAAAGATGACCTGTGAGTGCACCAATTACTACTGAAGGAATACAGTGGATAAGAAAAGCCTACAAAATGACCCATCTGGAAGAACTTCACTATGATTGCCATATTTATTGGTGACTGTCTTTATTGTGCTCCATGTATTATTTAATGCTTTAGATTATGTGCATGTGTACAAGTATGAGATATTACATAACTGCATTGCATATTGCTTGTGAAGGTTCTCATTCATCCAAGTCATGGTATATCTGTTGTTTTCAATTAGATCAACTGGACTTGAAGTTTAGTTCTTGAAGACGTTTCGCTAGTCATCCGACTGGCTTTCTCAATTCAGAATGACTTGTACAAGAATCTGTGGCAATTATGTACCCTGGAAAATCCCAATTAGCATATCACAGCCAGGTGTTAAGGGCGTGATTGGATAGTGGCTAAGAGGTGTTATAGGAACGCCCATAGTAAGGTGTCAAAACAGCATTGTACATGGCAGACAGTTGGTGTCGAAGCCCCCCACCTCTATTTAGGCTTGGTTTCTTTATTTTCACATAAATGGCCTCCTTAACACCTCTCTTGAACCAGTCACGTTCCTTTGCCAATATGTTAACATTACAATCTTCAAAGGTGTGTCCTTTATCCTTAAGATGCAGATACATGGCTGAGTCCTGACCCGAGGAATTGGCTCTTCTGTGCTGGGCCATACGTTGATGCAGTTGCTGTTTGGTCTCCCCCACATACAAATCTGAGCATTCTTCACTGCAGTGCATTATATATATATAATGTTATATAGTTTTTCAGAGATGATCAGAATATTCAATAGTTAAAATAGATTTTTTTCCCCATCCGTTTAGAGTTTGGGATGGGTAGAAATTAATGCATTTGTATGATTACTTGTATTAAAAAATAAGTAACAAAAATCTATACAGTATTTGAAGCCAATCAGACAAATATTAATTACCGTATATACTCGAGTATAAGTCGATCCGAGTATAAGCCGAGGTACTTATTTTTACCCGAAAAATTTATAAAAACTGATTGACTCGAGTATAAGCCGAAATTATGACCACTACTGCCTTCTAATTCAGTATTGTTTTGTGTCTTAAGTTGCCCTTTAAATGGACAGCAGAATTCCCATACACGAAACCCATACAGTAATAGCCAAATCCAGTACCAGTAACCTCCAGTTCCTTGGCACTTCAGATGTTTGGAAACTACAACTCCCAGCATGCTTTGTTGCTGGGAGTTGCAGTTTCTAAACATGTGGAGTGGCAAGGTTCAGTAATCTTTTAATTAAGCTTACCATCATTTACAATTCTCCTGACCCCCATATAGTAAAGGGCCCTCTGACCCCATATAGTAAAGGGCACTCTGACCCCTATATGTTAAAGGACTCTCTGACCCCAATAGTTAAAAATGTAAGCTGAGAGTTGTAGTTTCAAGCTGTCATTTGCACTGAACTAGCAGCTGTTTTTTGCCCCAAACTGAGGAGATTCGTCAGATTTACAGCATCCAGATGAGCAGTGACAGTGCTGAGTGAGTCCAGCAGCCAGACTACAGGAAGCAGGAAGTGTAAAGGCAGATTAGCTCCTGTAACTTTCTATGCAGGTTAACACAGCGCCACCTACTGGTTACTATCCACAATTGCAGAATTTGGATCTAAATTAGGACTTGACCCGAGTATAAGTCGAGGTTAAGTTTTCAGGCTAACTTTAAAGCCTGAAAAATTCGACTTATACTCGAGTATATACGGTATCTATTATAATCTTGTAAAGCATTTTCTTCAAAAAGTCATCACATCCACAGGTGATTGGAGTACGTTTCTTAAAAATGTAATTAGTAGGGCAGCACTGATTGCAAATTGATTGCATTTAAACTGCATTCATTCTATGTCTGTCGTGCTGTGTGTTTTCAATAGGTGTTTTCTGATTTTTTTTTTAATCGGCCAAACCCTGATGATGACCCAGATAGCAGCGTCCCATTGTTACAGTTACGTTGATTAACTATCAGACATTATTATTGAAATTAACATTGTTACAATTGGATGTTATTATACGTGGAGGTTTTTCTAATGTACATATAGGAAAACAAATCATTCCATGTCACAATTGATTCAATGTCATTTGTGTCTCACAGCCTTAGTGTTAAAATGTCTAAATCCAGGAGTTAATTGTGGGAATATTGTGTTAATATTTAGAGATGGAAAAAAACTTGTGAGTGAAAATTGAGCCCAGTGAAAATCCGAAAAACCCAACTGAATCGCATTTCCAAAAAATATTTGATCTAATTTGCAATTTTTGACCTCAGGTTTTGACCTCATTTTTAAATGTTTGATTTTCTAACATTCAATTTTCTGAGCTTTGAAAATTTTTAAAATTACTGGCAATTCTCAATCGAAACCAGGTTCATTTCGAAACCGGGACACATCACTATTTACAGTATTATCAGGGTTATTCAATAAAAGTTCTTATCGTTTAAAATGGTGCTAATTTTGCCCCAACCAATCAGATATTAGCTTTCAAATGTTAAATAAGTTCTGATTGGGTGGGGCAAAATTACCACCATTTTACACGATAAGAACTTTTATTGAATCTCCCTGTTAGTCTCTTCCTTTTACTGACATTTACTAGCTATGGAAGAGGGCATTGTTAGACTAATGTTGGCAGTACCAGAGGAACACTGCATGAAAAGTCTGGATGAAAATTACGGAGATCCCTTAGGATATCTAGAAACATTGTTCATAGGTTAATATTCCATACAGTATATCTTGAGTTTTGAATGTATATATGAAATTGCATAATATAAATATACTGTATAGTAATAGTACACATTCATTACACAATCATGTGCTGCATGAAGGCCTGTTCTAAGCCATTTTTCCTACTAGCTTAACAACACCTGCAATGTGACTATCCTTGTAATGGTTTCTAGATCATTCTCTATTTCAGCCATTAGTGTAATTTCATCAGAATAGCAAAGAATGTTAATGATCCTTTCACCAGTTGTGAATTCCTTTTATTTTACTTCTCTCATTACATGTTAAGCATCATTTTAAGACTCTAGTGTAGTCAGAAAAACAAAGTTACTTTGTTATTTAAGAAATAATACCATTATTTGGTTATTTTGTATTTCAGGTTTTATTGTGTCTTAGGGTATTGTATATTATATTTTATGATTCATGAGTCTAGTAGTGATTGTTACACTCCAAACAGGTGATATTTAAATTTACTATCACAAGGGTGAAAGCGATAAGTAGGGTCTTTTGCCTTGTTTTGCCATTTCTCATCATAAAAGGTGCGTCGTCACATATACTGGAAAAGGTAAATTTTCAGGGAGGCACATGCAAGTCTTTGCCTGCAAAGTCACATATACTGTATTTTTATGTTCTTTTGTATATAGTTTTTTTTAGTTAGTATGTAAAACCAAGTTTATCCACTATGTTTTCTTATAGGATTTTGTCAACTTCATGAAAGTGAAATAAATGTCTTTTGTATAGAAAATTGGGCTGTTGTACATCCATATTAAAGTGTAACTAGAGTCCAAAAATATAATACATACAAAATATAGAATTCTAGTGCACAAACAATTCTAATTACATATTGGCTATAACTCCATGAGGTCTTTTGCACCCCTACCTACATAATAGGGGAGAAGAAAGAAGTAAATAAAGGAAACTGAGGGTCACACTACAAACAAATTTTCAGTTTATTGTGAACCCCACATCACACGTAACACAACATTTCGGGGGTATTTTGTGCCCCCTTCTTCAGGCCCTGTTTTATGATGCTAAAAACAAACTTATCTTAATATTTCTGAGAGTGGAGACATACTGTATGGGTTTCTGTAGCTTTAACCTGTCAGAAGTTGCGGAGTGTAATGCTTATTAGTAAAAAGTCCAAACCCTTATGGCTGAATTTGAATTCTGATGTAAAGAGGGAAATAGAAAGAAAGAGAATGGCATTCAAGGACATGTCCACCCCCCAAACTAAAAGTTAACCCTCTACTGGCCCCACTGTGTAGTTTACATACATCTCTGCTCCTTATGGTTCTCCTGCAGTGTTTGTCCAAAGTCCAGGAAACTGAAGAGTGGGAGCTGTCTTCCTGTATGAAAGGTTTCTGCCTCCTCCTTGTCCTCTGAGAGGACAGAAGCATGTTCATCGGGAGTCCCTTTTCACCCTCCCTCCCTTGCTCCTTCCTGAATCCTCCCTGGCTGCCCCTCACCTAGCGTAAAATTTTATATATATAATGTAGGGCATCCCTGCCCACCACCACTATATTAGATTGCAAAAAAAGAATCTGAACTCTACATAGAGCCCTTCACTCCCGAGGCATTCTCTATTGATGGCAGCTGGGCTGTGATTGGCTGCCTTTCAACCAATCACAGCTGCGGCTGCCGGTCTGGCCCCTGTTTGCCGAAACAGAGCCCCACAGGAGCGAGGAGCTGTAAGTATAGTTCTGCTTCTTTTTTTAACAATCTAATATAGTGGTTGGGGGTTGGGAAAAGAAGCCCTACATTTTATTAAAAAATTATATAGAGGGCGGAGATAGCCTTTAAGAATATTTATAGTAAGCAGATGAGGACTGAAAATGTGGGGCAATTAAATAACGGCGATAAGATAGTTACATAGGATGCCAATAAAGCTTTTATACACTATAGAAGATCCAAGTACAGATAGCATAGAGTATTGTAGCAATAATGGTATAAAAGATGCATTTGCACTTTTAACTGAGGTGAACTTTGGTTCAGAAACAACGAAATAAGGTTAATATCAATAAATCTCCTGGGCCAGATAAAATACAACCTCAGGTCCTTAGGGAGTCCACTTTCATCCAGGCCATTGTTTCATATTTTCTAAGATTTCCTCCTATCCAGTAATGTGCCTCTGGATTGAAAAAAAGCTGATGTAATGCCACTATTTGAAAAGGATAGTCATTCACAGACAAGCATTTAAAGCTACAGATGGTGTGCAAGCATTGCAGGTGGAACTAGATAGATTCTCACACTGGGCTGCTAAGTGGCAGACGAGATTCAATGTTAATAAATGCAAGGTGATGCATTTTGGACTTAAATGTCCTTGTGCTACTATATATGGTTCTGTGTTTAGTGAGGCTTTGTTGGGGAAAGGATCTTTGAGTTTTGGTGGATAAAAACATAAATGTTGCAAGCAGTGGCAGGTGGCAACAGCTAAAGCCAGCAAGATATTGTCTTGTATAAAGAAGGGTATGGATTCAAGGGAGAAAAAATATTATTCTCCCCCTTTATAAAGCAAGGTCTTATTTGGAAAATGTGGTGCAGTTTTGGAATCCTGTGTATATAATGGATATCTTGGAAATGGAAATGGTTCAGAGAAGAACAATTAAACTTATAAGGGGACTTGGGGAGCTTGAATTTGTAGACAGAGAAAAGGTGTTGCGTGGGGATATGATCACTGTGTACAAATAGATTAATAGGCCATACAAGAAACAATCCTGTGGAATTGTTCACCAATAGAACATCCCTTAAGGCTGGAAGAAAAGAAGTTTAGTCTTCAAGTTCATAAGGGTTTTTTTCATGGTGAGAACAGTAAAACTATGGAAATGTCTTCCATTGGATGTAGTGATGGTAGGTTCATTGGATAGTTTTTTTAAAAAAAAGGTGGACGAGTTTCTGAAAATAGTATGTTGCATGTTACTGGTATTGATACATAAAATTTGAGTTGATCCAGGGATATTTCTTATTGCCACTTGGAGTCAGTAAGGAATTTTTACCCCTTCATACAGTTGTTTTTTGTTTTGTTTTTTGGCCTTACTCTGGATAAACTGTTAGGCAGGAAATTATGGTATTGCTGAGTAGGTTTGACTAGATGGACAAATGCCCTTATTCAACCTCAAATACTATACTAGTATTGCACAGAATTATGTGAATTGTTAGATTCCGTGCTTTATGTGCTATATGTTTCTGTATAAAAATGTATATGCAACTAAAGCCTATGCATAAGGGATGGACTAGAATTCGAATTCGAACCTGTTTCGAGATGGATTTTTTCTGATTTTTTTTTGAATTCTATAGTTCTGAAACAAACCGAACTTTAGGAAGTTTATATATATATATATATATATATAAATATATATATATACTATAGTTATATTTATATATACTATATTGCACTAAGCTCCCACTGTCTTCTAATAGATTTCAAAGGATTGTTTAAAACATTAAAACATTGAGGTTTATTTACAGAATAAAAGCTCATAGCAGAGTTGATGTTATGGACTGCGTTGTATATTGCAGACATTTGGTTGTCTGGCATAGAATCCAGGGCATGTAAGATTAATGATTCCATGCTTACGCCAGAAGATTTTTGTATAGAATGTTGTCAAAAATAAAACAGATACAGACAGATTTCATTTTTCTTTTTTAGTAGTTCCTGGAAGTTGATATATTATGAATTTGCTGCTGTGTTTGTATTCATCTGTTAGATCATATTTAAAAGTCTTCAGACAACATTGCTCCAATAGAAAGAGCACATTCACAAATATACAGGGGGATCCAATACTGTACGCCGCGTTACTTACCTTAGCCGTATCCCGCGATGCAATAACTGACGTTATCTCGTTTACGTCAGTTATTGCATCGCGGGATCGGGCTAAGGTAAGAGCGTGGGTTTAACGCCTCCCACACACTACCGTTAAGTGTCGCGCTACTAAGTAGTGCAAAACTTATTGGTAGGGGTTTTGGATCTATAGCATTTGGATCTAAAACATTTGGAAATGGCGCTGTGCTTTAAAATCCGTCTAAAACCCACGTTAACCCGAAATTTGCTGTGGCTGCTGGGTGATTTATAAAAATAATGTAAGGGAACTAAGGGGTCAGCTCATATAATCCACCTTAGCTGGGCATACTTCAAAGGAAGCTTCAGACTTGCTTTCTGGAAGCTGACAGACAATCATGTTACAGCTCAACCCTCCCTCTTTTACAGAGCACAGATTTTAGTGCAGGTTTTGTGTGAACATATTACAACTGCTCCTCTCTTTAACAATGATAAATTCCTTTGCTTTTCATATAAAAAAGAAAAGTCATCTTTGCAGTTTTTTCCTTAACTAGCATAGATGTAAGAAACAGAATATCAATATTTCAGTAAAAAATAAGTATGGGAAATCGAACCGGCAACCTCATGTACTGCATCTTGCTAAAAAGAAAGCTCTCTACCACTATCCCACAAGAGGTACATGTAGAGTCTTCATCTTTTACTAGGAACAAAAAAAAGTTTGAGTATTTGAACCTGCGACCCAATGGTCTGTGTGTTTCTAAAACCAGCACTTTAGCTGTGAGCGATCACTACACATGCAGAAGAAGTAGGTACATTTAGAATCTTTCTTTTGCTGGGATTTTTTTTTTGTATTGCTCCAGGAAGGCTGTCAGCATTTCACTCTGGTTGGTAAATAAAAAAACAGCTGGTGCTGGATATCTTCTCTAATAGTTAAAAATGTAACTTTTGTTCTATTTTAATATCCGCAATGCTGAAGTCCTGATTTCGATTCTACCCTTGGACACATCTGCAAGGAGTTTGTATGTTCTCCCCGTGCTTGCGTGGGTTTCCTCCAGGCACTCTGGTTTCCCCCACAATCATAAAGACATACCTATAGGTTGTATGTGTCAAATAAATGTGCTTAGATTGTAAGCTCTTTGGGGCAGGGATTGATGTGAATGTATACATGTAATTGTAAAGCCCTACGGAAGATGTTGGCGCTATATAAATCCACAATAATAATATCCTTTTAAAAGAACATCCATTGCACACTAGGCTTGCACATAACATGTCCATCTGAGGAAAGTGTGGTTGCAAGCACTATGTTGCAATGTTGTACCATAAGATGATAATCAATGCTGGAACAGATGGATTGGAAGATATCCTAAACAAATGAGTATATAAATGGAATCATTTAAATGATTCCACGTGAATATATGTTTGAGGGGCGTCCAAGGGTTTGCTACAAGGCACGTTTTGTGATTTAGTCACCTAACTAAGGTGCATAAAATAAAGTCAGTAAAATGATGATACGGTGCCGAGTTACACAAGTAGAGCACTTTGTGTAGGCACCACCCTAAAGATATATATATATATCATCAGGGTGAGAGATCTGAACTGACGTAAACTAAGTGTGTGGTGCCATATACTTAGGTATAATAAGTTGCTGTACTGGTGCCCCTTTTTGGCACTATTACATTTTTTATTTTTTGTTTGTAGTTACTTTAATATTTGTCATTACAGTGAACAGGAAACTGTATAGGAATGGCTGCGTGATTTCTTTTAGAAAAACATAAGTTGTCTGGTAAATTTCCTGTAACTGTAACTTTTCGAATGGAACCAATTCCAGTCTATGCACAGTACAGTGTATGCTTTGGATAACACATGCAAAGTGAAGCATTGTGAATAGGAGTCAATAGGCCATAGTTATAAAGGCACAGTATAGCTTTTTAGTGATGCATCACCTTAACGATCGATTTTGCGTTTGTAAATTTTACGGGCACTATCGTAAATCTACAATCGCGGACGTAAATCTATGAACGCAATCATAGATTTACACTTGCCATAGAATACCATTGTGGTAGTTTACTACGGCATGGTTTTCTACAATAGAACAGACATACATTTACGTCCGCAGTTGTACAATAATGAAAACCTGTGGTATCACAAATTTACGATACTGTTGGTTTTTAAATATGACCCAATGACTCCTAAAGTTTATCTATCTTGGCATCAGGAGCAGAGCTGCTGGCAACTATAGAGGGGGTAAGAAGGGGGCGAGGGATCAGATTTTTGTTCTTGTTACTCAGCGTGGGAGCGTCGGAGGAATGAATAGGTTTTGAGGGGGCTGGAGTTACCCTTCAAAGTTATTGTATCAACAAAATAGTGAGTGTAAGCTAAGAGCAAAGTAGATATGGGTTTTACTAAGTGTTAACAAGTCCTGAAGGTTACAATAGTCATTTTTCATACCAATGTCAATTTGATCTTAAAGTAGATAAATCCTGAATTTAATAAGACCCAGTAGCAACAAAAAGAAAAAAAGAGAAATGTTGCTTCCATTGTAAATTAGTAATTTGGCTTTTGCTATCTATAGCTTTTTCTGTAGAAGAAGTGAAAGCAGAGATGAGTCATAAAAATACCTTTTCACTTTTCACCGTCTCTTGCTACTCCTATAAACCATTCTGACCAAGACTGCACATTTATATTTCACTTGTTATTGTATAAAGGAAAATGGTGCAAAGTTGAGGGGGTATTTCTTGCGAGACCATGTAATGGATTCCAGCTTTTGATTTTTGACACATTCTTGATTTCTTTATACAAAATATTTGTCTTGACAAATTTATCCTTGACACATGCAAAATCAAGAACATACGCAAAAAATTGGGTATACATTTTACTTTAAAAGTTTTACATTTGATTTACAAACTACCCTACATTTGATTTACAAACTATATAGATTCTGTATGTTTCTAATATGCAAGGGGAATAAAAGACTAATTATTAAGATTAGGTTATTCCCTGAGTGATGAGGACTCGAACGATTACAGTATATTCAGAAATCACAATAATAATAAACTTCCTTTGGCTTCTCATCTTCCACCCATTAATAATAGCCCAGGGGGAGGACCTTAACCGTGGGTATATTTCTTAGTACCCCCTCGCTCCCTCTACTAACCAGCAGCCGCATCTGTGATTGGCTGACGTGGCTGCCTGTCCGGTCCCTACTGCCCCGGAAGTAGCAGGAGAGGAGGAGGCTGATGAAGTTGGGTAAGTACATTTATGGGCCGATTTAAAGTTATAACCCTAGCGCTTAGGGTTGGGGGGGTCCCCTACATTACATTAAATTTATAATTTGGGGTGGAGAGACCCTTTAAGAGAAGTATAATACTCAATATACAATGTGGAATCTTTTGCCACATCAACTCCACTGATCCTCAAGTTCTACAGCGAACATTCTAATTGTATTATAATAATTAGAGATTAACATTTCTACCATAACACAAACAAGATGAATTGTGAATAGATTTGTAAATTGCAGACGAAGCTTTGCTAGTGACACTAGAACTGTAACTAGTGGAGCAGGGGATGCTTCGTTTGGTTTGATGATTAAGGAACACCCCATGTCCATATAAATATTAATTTACACCTTTCATTCAATAAAATAATAAAATGTGTCACCACAAATACCTCTTCAGTCTTTTTTAAACAAGAACCTAGTATCAAACTACAGTTTCCCAAACTAAGTCCTGCTGACTGACCAGGAATTTATAGTAAAACTGACACCGTTTTAGTTTGTTTTCACCTATATTTTCCTTAGTTTAAGCCTAACAATTAACTACAGTATGTACTGATCCTGGGGAATGAGAGGTTTTCATTATACTCAATCCCAAATGACTACAGCATTTATGTCATTAAAAGTGACTGTGTCTGTAACTGACTCAGTTCCCCTTAAATGAGATTTACAGCAGAATAATGAAAGATTGGAGCAGGACCGCAGAATGTATTCCTCACCGTAAATAAGCTGATTTATTGCTCAGTGATGGAAAAAAGATTAAAAATAAAAATACACATTGGGTGCAAGTCTGCTGCACAGTCACAAACCCATCCAGATATGGGAGAGATTCGGTGATTCAATGTGGTTGAGACTTTGACCCAGGGGGAGGCCTTCACTTGATTTTTGTGTAAACACTCAGTAATCTAAGCAAAGCCCACCAGTTCTTTAAACTGTAAATGTAGACTGTTAGGCCTACGATGCAGGTATAGCTGAGTATTAAAGAATTTCTAGTGCTGTTTAATAAGAATCAAACAAACCAGAAAGGGGATGGGTCTTGCTAAAAAACAACCCACTGAGTTTTCATAATTGTGTAAAAATCTGTCTCTACTGGAATGCTATAAAATTTATAATATTTAAAGGAATTTTCCAGTTGTTTAAATTAGTATCTGGAGAGAAAGAGTCAAGTACCAAATCAACAGAGAGATGTAATAAAAGTTCTTATTGTTAAAAATAGTGCTAATTTTGCCTCAACCAATCAAATGTTAGGTTTCAAATGTTAAAAAAGATCTGATTGGTTGGGGCAAAAATAGCAACATTTTTAACAATAACTTTTATTACATCACCCTGCAAATTTTTTACTTATTCATCTATGACCAGATTGTTGCGTATTTTTTCTTAATGCAAATTATATCCTAGGGAGATATAAGGTCTGTTAGTTAGGTCAGAATGGCTAATGCTAGAGGTGAGTTTAGAAGAAAAGGGCAAAGACAACAGGACAATTCTGTAAAGGTCAATGTGCAGTATAACCAGGTCCTAAAATTAAAATAGGAGGATTCATGTTATGATCCCATAATAAAATAAATTATAATTTTCTCTTTCCACACTTGGTATTATTATTTGTTTAAATATAAAAATTACAAACTACTAGATTTCACACCCTTTTTAGCATCTAGTAAGGTCTGGGCCATTTCAGAGGTTTAGCTTGCAAAGACAACAGCAACCTTTCAAAAGGTTTTATTTCAAAATAAGAATGAATCGAACTCAAACTTTAATACTGTATCTGGAAAACAAAATTAACACACTAACAGGGAGATGCAAAATTAACACACTAACAGGGAGATGCAATAAAAGTTCTTATCGTTTAAAATGGTGCTAATTTTGCCCCAACCAATCAAATCTTATTTAACATTTGAAAGCTAACATCTGGTTGGTTGGGACAAAATCAGCACCATTTTTAATGATAAGAACTTTCATTGAATTTCCCTGTATGTTTGTGTCACAGTACATTTATAATGGTTATTAGCTGTAGTTTTTGTGTCCAATACTTTTACCATGTGAAATATCTCATTGCATTACATAATCTATGCTCTTCTAAAATGTGTTATTACACTAATGTGATCTATCTTCCTATTTGAGGACTAAGGGGCATATTTATAAAAGAGCGAAAAGTGGCGAAATGTTTTCGCATTCGCTTTTCGCATGGGTTTTCGCCAAAAAGACAGTTAATTTATAAAGGTAGCGTTAACGAATGGCGAAACCGTTTCCGCGAGCTATCGCTAAACCCTTTTCGCCTAACTTCGCAATGGTAATTTTAGCGAAAAAGGAGCAAAAAGGCATAACGTGATTTATAAAAGAGCGAAAGGTGGTTTTTGCGTTAAAAAGAGCGAGCGAAAGATTAGCGCGACCCTGAAGGTGGTGAAAAGTCATTGCTTGAGCGAAAAGGCATTCTAATGGGTAATATGCCTTGAAAAAGCGAACGCTCATTAGAAGGGCGATCGCGCATAAGAGTGTAATATGCCTTGGAAAAGCAACATTAGAAAGGCGAACGCGCATTAGAATGTAATATGCCTTGGAAAAGCGACATTAGAAAGGCGATCGCACATTAGAATGTAATATGCCTTGGAAAAGCGAACGCGCATTAGAAAGGCGAGCGCGCATTAGAAAGGCGAACGCACATTATAATGGAATATGCCTTGGAAAAGCGAACGCACATTATAATGGAATATGCCTTGGAAAAGCGAACGCGCATTAGAAAGGCGAACGCACATTAGAAAGGCGAACGCACATTAGAAAGGCGAACGCACATTATAATGGAATATGCCTTGGAAAAGCGAACGCGCATTAGAAAGGCGACCTCACATTAGAAAGGCGAACGCGCATTAGAAAGGCGAACGCGCATTAGAAAGGCGAATGTGCAGTGCAAAAGAAAATTGTATTCCAATTGAGAAATTCTAAGAAGATTGACTAAATAAGACATGGCTGACTTCTTGGTAAATGTGAGGTGGCCATTTTGAACTTGACATCATTTTCTAGTGGGCTTTTCTGGTTTCGAATGGTTTTCACAATGCAGTCTTCTTAGATGCGTTAAGTTTTCGCTGCGATACTTCGCCTTTTTCAGCCGCGAAGTGTGTTTTTTTCGCTTTTTTATAAATAAGGCAAAACGAAGCCCCAAATGACACTATTTTCGCTGCGATGTGCTGCGCTAATTATTTGGCGAAAAAGACAATCCTTTATAAATATGCCCCTAAGTATCTGTGCAAACTCATCTCTGTGTCCGTACTTCACTAATATGCACAACTCTTTCCCCTAGCTCAATCAGAGCTCACCCAGAATCTTTAAAGAGCCAGGGAGGTGGACTTGAAAAGGGCTGAACCTGAGAGCCAGCAAAGGGTGTGGTCTAGCAGTTCCATGGCCCACACAGCAGATTTCCCCTAAAACATGACTTTTAGATCAGGTTAATCAAACAGCTATCATAAGGACCAAAATATTGAATTGATAGAGATAGTCTCCTTTAAAGGGTATCTCCAAAAAAATAAATTTTTGGTATTCCGTTTTATTGAAGAACAGGAGGTAAAGGAGCTGTGTCTTACCTCCCGTTCTTCAATGAAGCGTGCAGGAGCTGGGAATGAAGTTCTCGCTCCTCCACCACATCCTCTACATCTCCCAACGGACTTAGTGTGTGAAGCGCATTCGCATGTGTGATGTGCATCATGTAATAAGTCCGCACATAGGTAAGTTCACGAACTTTGTTCCTGCGCCTGCAGGTTTTATTAAAGAATGGGAGGTTAGACACAGCTACTTTACCTTCTGTTCTTCAATAAAACTGAATACAAAAAATGTATTTTACCAGTGGAGATGCCCTTTAATTTTTGTTGAATATATAATAGGAGAAATATTCTCTTATGAATAACTGTTCTTTGCAAGGGCACTGATTACTGATCACTGAAAAAGCAGTTGGGTTGTAACATGAATGTAGAGAGACTGCGCTCTCACAGCGTAATGGTCTCACTTGTTTCTGTTGGGGCTCAGGTGCTTTAGCGCTGAGCCTTTCACTTAGTAAAATGCGCTTCTGTTGCATATACATAACATTCATGGGTATAGGACTCACTGCTTCTAAAGTGTGGTACAGGTGCCTTCAGCCCCGAACCCCTCCCTTGGTTCGGTATACAGAATAAGTGTAGACAGGAGTCATGATGCACTTACGACATACGCTGACTCCGTAAGATTAAAAAGTAACTTTTATTCGAAACTACTAATGCCTTACACGTTTTGGATCGTTGATGGTCCTTAATCATAGGCTGTAAGGTTAGCTACACAAAGGTCCTTAAGAAGAGAAATGACGTAGAACAGACTCCCCCTGCAAGCCTGGTTCCTCCCATCTCTCGGGATCCTCTTGAAAAGTATTAAAAACTACTTAACAATGTATCAAACAATAAATATTATACAATATATACAATAATACCTTGACCTGTTTCACGATATCCAATCATTAATAATTTAGACATTCCTTATAATATATTATACATCATATTATTAATTACAGAAATGTAAGATAAAATGTTTATCAAAATTTATATAAACAATTAATCAATGTAGCAAGTTATATCATATATATGATTCATACCTGATGGAATTCTAGTATTTAAATTGAAGATACATTTGAACTGCCTTCCTAAGGCGCTTAAGTCTATCTCTATTTCTCTTATCTGGTTTTACATATTGTACCCACTTTAAGATACTAAGTAAGGCCACAATTACACATGTTAAAGTGACGTGCTACTGGACTTTTATGATTATTTTTTATATCACGTACATGTTCATGTACTCGAGATTTAAGGGTTCTAGATGTGCATCCTACATATTGTTTATTACAGTAGGTGCATTTCAACACATAAACTACATAAGTGGAATTTCAATTTATTTAGTTCCTCAAGCCAAATTGTTTGTGGCTCCACAAGGATATGTACCCCTGTAGTTTAACAATGAATCATTGACTGGGTTCATGGATTCTATATTACTAGGGGCTAAAATATCCCTTATTGATTTTGCTCTTTTAGAGACAAATTTGCAGCCTTTTTAAATTATTTCTTTCAAGCTAGAATCTTGATCTAATATGGGAAGGTAGCTCTTTATAATCTTCACTATTTGAGTGTTTTGCGGATTGTAACGGGTAGAGAAGATTACTCCCTCAAAATTTTTGACATTATTTATTTACTGCTGCTATAGTGATAGTGATGCCACTGGTTCATTGTATGAATATTTTAGATATCATAATAAATTATATCTTGCCAACAAGCACTTTTCTGTGTAAAATATCTATAACTACCTACAGATGGAGAACTTTCCAATTACCTCATGATATAACCAATAAGGATTTAGTTTATATTAACAATTAAGCAGTATCCAGACAAAAAAATACTAGAACAATGTCTAATCCCATTTTAATCACAGATGCTATAATTGGATGACATAATTACCATCTCTAACAGGATGTTAGTAATTATAGCATTGCATTAATTGCTTTTTCAGAGGTGCATTGTTGCTTCATAAAAAATAACCCTCAGTTTAAAGAAACACACACATATGCGCACAAATGAACATTTGCCACACGTTGATCTATATTTGAGATAACTTTAATTAACAACAGTGTGCTTTGTTTGAATTGGTTATTTGGGTATTGTGACAAATTAATGATCATGAAAGAAAAAAAAACATTGTTAGCTATATCTATTACCTTCCTAGACTTAGCACAGTGATGTTGGTGTGTTGGGTTATGTTTGTTGAGTTAGCTAAAAATTAAGCCTTCATTTTTATATGATTTTTGAATTTCTCTTAATTTCGAATATTTATTTGGAATTTCTGAAGATTCGCCTGGATCCACATATTTTCAAAACCGTAAACCCTGATACGAAACCAGATTTGTTTAGAAATTGGGAATCATCGTGATAACTGCTGTACTCTTTTCTCCCCTAGGCCAGCTTGCTTGTTCTGTCCTCCCTTGATGCCTATTTAAAATATACAGCAAGACTGTGTAAAAATGCAGTCTAAATACAATCAGTCCAGCTGCACTTATCACATTTTAATAAAAATGTCCTCCAATCCCTGGGCTAGTACCCCTAGCCTGGGGGGAGATAGAGGGGGTAATATATCATTTGGTTTCTCGAGCTGCTCAGTGGGACTGCCACTTGTCACTGTCCCTTTGCTTGTTTCTCAGTATAGTCTGATGACGTGAGGGGGCAATTGCACTGCCGATAGCAGTTCCCGCTGCATTGTGATCCACTGTAAAACCTTTTCAGCATCTTTAAGCCAGCCATTAGCTGTTTAAAAGCCACAACTATTTAAGGCACACTAACCTTTTAACAAAACCAGTGTGGGGTGTAGCAGCCACTTTTCCAGCAGCTTTTCTCTGTAAGTACCTTAGGCTTTTACACAGTGCAATTTTTATGGCATTCGACCCTCGTGTCTAAAGGCCAAGTCTAATTATGAATAGTTAAATGAAACACATTGCAATATTTGTGAGCATTTTGGGATTTAGGGGGAATCATAATAACTCTCCATGTTTGCTCACTGGGACACAGGTAGATAACCAGTTGAAAGATTAGATACTTCCTTTTCGGTCCATAGACAGGTTCAGACTTTAACAGTTGTCACATTTTATTAACTCTCTGTTTTTTTCTTGCCGGGCTCCCTGTACTTTTGAAATACATTTGCTCTTTGCTAGAAATGCAGCAAGCAATTCATGTTTTAGCAAAAACTGAGCTTCTCAGACATGCCACCCTTATAGACCCTAGTGCCCTAGGCCATGGCCGACAGTAGGTGGCCTTGTCTGAAATCTGGACCTTGTTGTACTCCCAGGTATGAGGAAATACCTTTTTAAGTCCTCCCACGGGGTGCAGAACATGGAATTAATTTAACCACTTACTTAAGTTCTTATCCTTTAAAATGGTGCTAATTTTGCCCCAACCAATCAGATCTTAGCTTTCAAATGTTAAATAAGATCTGATTGGTTGGGGCAAAATTAGCACCATTTTTAACGATAAGAACTTTTATTGAATCTCCCTGCATGCTGTTAAATAGCACTACTATATGTTGTTTGTTATTGTTTGGTATTTGCGAAAGTTTAACACAAGACTTGTTATTTTTACATATTATTGTACATCCTTCCATATTCACAATCTTGCCAATACCTCAGAATAATACAGAAATCAACAGAAGAACACAATAAGTCTATGTTTAAATGGAGCATTAAAATGTCTCTTTTCCTGATACTTGATTTACCTTCTTCAGAACTATGAATTTACTGTTTTACTTGGTTTGGATGATTTAATCTTAAAGGTTTTGAATTGAAATGTAAAACATTTCGAAATTCTACTTTAATATTTGATAACTTAAAGGGTATGTCCACCCTTGAAATAATTTTTTTATATGTCATTCCCCCTGTCCCCCCAGCCCCAACCGCTCTATTTATTTTATTAGAAAATGCCCAAAACTTTACTTACCTCTCCTCTTTCCTCCGCCGCGCTGCCGGCCCTCTGCTTGCGAGAAAATGCAAGCAGAGGGGCGGGACCGGCTGTCGCGTCTGTGATTGGCTGAGCAGCAGCCAATCATGGACACGGCTACCAGGAGTTCATTGCGGCGGAGGAAAGAGGGGAGATAAGTAAAGTTTGGGGCACTTTCAAATAAGATAAATAGAGCGGTTGGGGCTGGGGGGACAGGGGGAATGACATATGTAAAGATATTAACACTAGGGGGAGGGAATCCTAATCGGGAGGAAGAAGGAGGGAGAGGGAGGGGGAGAAGGGCTGCAGTACGCATGCCAAACTTCTCCCGGAGGCCAGGTAGGAGGCAGAGTCCTATGGGATGTGAGGTAAGTATTAAACTATACTACATGATGGGGCCAGTAGTGGGGGGGATTATAGTTTTGGGGGTGGACATGCCCTTTAACAGTGCTAGCAAGGAAAACACATGTACTTCTTTGCTACATCTCCGTACAACTAATTTTGCTATGTTCATTAAGGAAACACATTCATAATGTGTACATTTCTATATCTAGTGTTATGCCAAAAAAAAAGGCCATTCATAAAAATGAAAATAAGGGATGGGCATTTTTGTAGTCACATTAGTAGGCACACTGACACATACTTTCCTTTTAAATTCTGAGTCATAATAAACTGAGATTTAAACTGGTCCCAGTCCAGGAAATGAGTGATGTGAAAGTGTTTTATGTGTATGTAGCTTCAAAGAAACCCAAAGCATATTTTGGAATTCTCAAAGCATAAATGTACAGAAATAATTTAGGAAATGATTCAGCCTGTTTAAATACAATGACTAATGGTTAGAATTACAATCACAATAACAATTACAATACTTTTTATAACAGACCTATACACCATTTAAAAAAAAATAAGAATGTGTGTTTATATCGTACTATATCAAAAAGATGTCTAGGTGTATGTAGGCAAATATTTTCTTGCTCTTGTACATATATGTATCTAAACAATGGCTGGGTGCCAGGTAAATTCTTTTGAAATTGATAAATTTTAGAAATATAATTACCAATTACGAAGAGGAATTCTCTATTTCTTTAACCGGGGTAAAATACTTTTTAAAAAAACATCAGCAAACCTAAGACTTCCAGTTTTAATCATACTGGAACATGGCACATAAAGAGGACACAATCACATTACCAAACATTACAGTAGTTTGATTTGAATATCAACATTATTTTGTTTCAACAATGATGTCTCTCAAATGATACAATGAAATAACTTAGCATTTAGTAGTAAAAAGTAAAAATAGGTTAACAACATTGCTCCAGTTACCATAAGTTCATATCATAATGACGAATATAGGTCACAGCAGATTAGGTGAATTTAAAGGGCATGTTCACTCATAAAACAAAAAACTGATACTTTGTTACCTGCATTACTAACCAGATATTTAAGGATAATTATTTTTCCTCTATTCTGGCAGAGTAAGCTGGCCCCTCCCTTCATGCTGTCAATCAAGGTTGTGACTGCTGGCATCAAGATTTACAACCAATGACCAGTTTTTTGGGTGGACATGCCCTTTAAACAACAATTGACATATATATTACACATCTGACACATATATAAGGCGATAGTAAAATGGAGGTACTTAATTTGCCCCAGAGATTGTCAGCTTTATTAAAATTATCAAAGCTTTATCAAAATGTTGCTGAACTACCACTCTAGGTAGAATGCAATAAATGGGCACCAGTGGTCCTTGAACTTAAACAGTATCTTATTTATTAACAGAATAATATTAATAAAGCATTGAAAGTAGCACAATAGAGGGGACATAGTATGGCACAGATATCACATAAATACTCACAAACCAGAGGGATCAGAAACAGCATAAATAACAATCAGCTTGTTTGTGCTACCCCAGCTCTCCGGTCACTGTAGTAGAATATTCTACCCCTGTATCTGGCACTATGTCCCTATTCTTGGGTGCTATACCCAGGGCTCTAATCCTTACTAAATCTCCTTGTTGGAGCTCAGGCTGCTTAAAAGCTACCCTACTCCTATCTATCACTACTAGAGTGATCTATAACAGAGACTATTATCACACTAACTGGACCTACCTGTTATCTTGGTCCCCTGGCTCTCCCTTATCCTCTGGGGAAAACTTCAGGAAGTAGAAAGAGAGAGCATATGGTTGATCTCTCCTTTATATTTTTACACAGCGACCCACAGAACAACTGACAGAACAAGAAGACTAAAGGGTAACTTGTTTACCAGCTCCCTACATTCCCCCCATGCTGAATTCCTTTTGCTCCAGCAAGCAATAATATAAAAACATTTATTTACACATTAAATTTAACATCCGCTTCAGTAGTCTCTCCAGGGACCTACTCTGGACAACGGTCTGCTGAAATGGAATAAGAAATTAGCAAAAATACAGTTAAACACAGTTAGAAAATAGATGTTTGACTAATGGCAAATAGCATGAGCATCAATTAGATTCATCAAAGCATAAGGTGGAGCAGAATAACAAGGCACTGCATAACAGAGCCCCCCCCAAAGTGTCATAAGTGAAGAAAGGGGAGGTCTCCTAATATGATTACCTGTTCTCATATCTTCGGGAATAGGTATAGAGGGTCCATGACCAGAGTCAGCAGGAATGCTTGGGCTGTCAGCCATAACAGTTTGTTTTCTATACTTGGCTGAAAAGGTGGGGTAGCAGCATCTAATCCACCCCTCTGAGGCAAACTACCACTTGCCACAGGTTGCAAAGATTGTCCAGGGCTATCAAGTGGTGATGCAAACCAGTCATTGTCAGCAACTTGTCCATCTTCAGCATCAGTAGAAACCCCATCTACATCAGCTGCAGTTGTAGGTTCCTCATCTGTAGTGATGGACCAAAACCGAACTTCTAACCTGAGTTTGGGACAAACTTTAACACTTGAACTCGTGGACTTACTTTTAAAAACCATCAAACATTCGAGGAATCTTGAACATATGAACAAATGTTCGGTAATACTGGAACATCCGATTTCGAAAACCATTTCTTGAAATCGCCTATTCGAGGATTGCCGAACGTCCGACTATCCCATGTCCAGACATTCGGGGGACCCACGGCTCAAACCTGGACCTTCCTCCCTGGCATTTATAAGGGCCCTTGCAGCCCTGATAAGTGCCCTTTGGGGCTTAAGGGATCCTGCAGCACGAGCTCCCCGACACTTAGAAGTGCCACTGTGGCCCTTAAAAGGGCTTAAGGGGTCCATCAGCCTGAACCAGGCCTGAACCCTCCTCCCTGGCATTTAGAACTGCCCTTGCAGCTCAAAACTATGGGTCCTGCAGCTCAAAACCAGGCCCCCCATCGGCTCTTAGAAGAGCCCTTGAGGGCGTGTCTTCTTTCTTCGCAGCCGGCGACACCAGCCACACCAGGCGATGTTACTGCAGCCGCCAATGACACCGCCAGCACTGGCAACATCAGCATCAACTGATTCTTTAAGCCCCAAAGGGTCAAAAAGATCCTTCTAAGGACCCAGGAGGGGGTCCCGGGTTCAAGTTACAGAACCCCTTAGGCCCCAGAGGGCCCTTCCAAGGGCCACAGTGGCACTTATAAGTGTCGGGGGGGTCTCAGTTCGAGCTGCGGGACCCTTTAAGTCCCAAAGGGCCAAAATTATCCTTCTAAGGACCCGGGAGGGGGTCTCGGGTTGAGCCACGAGACGCCGAACATCCGGCCGCGGGATTGTTGACTGTTCGGCAATATTCGAATGGCTGTTTTCGGGAATCCCCATCTCCCAGGTCCCAAAGGCATTGACAGTAAGTTACCATCACTGTATTTCAGAATGTTTATCCGAACTTTTCAAACTATTTTCCCCCCCATTGGATTTTCGAACTTTTACTGAAGTTCGGAAATTGAAAAATAAACCGAACTTCAGCCATCTCTACTCATCTGCAGTGGGAACTTCGGTGCCATGTTTTAATCCTCCCTTTTGGATCACAGATTTGGTACACAGGAATGTTTGATAGTTTGCCTACCACCTCAAACAAATCTTTCCTGGTGATAAGCACCTTATCACCAGGCATCATCTCTCTGTACTATACCCTGGCATTGAAGCATCTTTTGTTCCCAGCATTTATCTTTTGGCTGAGCATTCTCCTCAACCAAATGATAGGCCTTCATTAGGCTTGCTCGTAGACGGGCCACATACTGGTAGTGATCTTGACATCCTACTCCCATCAGTGGATACACCCAACTGTCAATTTGGAGTCAAGCTTCTCTCCCAAACATGAGTGTCATGTCCCACATCTTATTATTTATACTGTTCTGAAAATTATTATTTACCTGCTCCTGCAATCTGTTCTGTTTCCACTCCCTTTAGACGGTTTCTAGCCAGGTGGTCCCTCCCTTTCCCCCTGTGTTCAGCCATTTTCTTCCTATATTACAATGTATGCTGTTGTGCTGTTCCAGCTTTGGCAAACAACACCTTTTTCACCTGCTGGATTGTACATATTTCAAAGATTTCAGATATAAGACTAAAGCTTTCTGAAGTTTTCTTACATGTCTGTTCAGCAGAGTTCACACTATATGATAACATTCCTGGTGTAAGTTCTGGTTCAATACCGAGACAAATCCTGCTACTTGTCTACAGAGCCTCACATTTACAGCCTTGAGAGTCAGAATAATGAGGAAATATGGAGACACAGAAGTTAGGTTTATGCGCACACTGGGTCAATCCACATCAGTCAGCTTCCATATAAAAAACAGATCTTTATTGAACAATCTAAAAAGCAAACATGGTCAACATGGAAGCTGACTGATGTGGATTGACCCATTTTGTGCATAAGCCTACCTTCTGTGTACTTTTACTACTATACGTGACAGACAAAGCAAGGGGACCAGGGCTAGCTGCACCTGGACCACCCAGGAGCGAGGGTCTTATCATGTGTGGAAAAATCATAACACGAGATATGGAAAGTTTGTGATGGGTCTGTGGCATATGCACCCGGGCCAATCAAGTTTTGAATTAAACTGGTGTATCTAGATACAGTAGCTGATTAATATAATTGTGTTACAAATGCACATCGGCTTAACTTTAATCATTGTGCACCTGTTCCTTTGGTGCAATTAGGGAAGTCAATTGTATTGTTTATGGAGAAAATCCAGTTAAATCATGACGCATGCAGTTATATGCATGAACCATCGCACACACATAGCATAACAACATTCATTAGACTTAACAACTATCAGTTGGCGCTCAAAGTCTCACCCTTGGCCTTAGTGAATTTGGTTGGGAAGCCCATAACATTTTTGTTTCTGTCACTGCTTTCTGATCTTTAGTGGGATAAGCTTGGGCTTAACGTGTATAATGATCAGTCACAATCAGAACATTACCAATCCCACTAATGTCATTGTCAATGCAAATAAAATCCATGCATACTAAATCCATTGGTGGAGCCTCAGTAGGCAGTCTTTCTCTACAAACAGGGTATACATCTCCTGCAGTAATCTGCAACTGCTTTCCTCATCCGAGGCCAGAAGAAGTGATCTTGAACTAGGCCAAAGGTTTTTTCAGATCCTCGTGTTGATCATGCAACTTTTCAAAACAGTTTTTTGGTAAACTTGGGAAGGCATAATTGTCTTCTCCCTGGATGATCATGAAAAAGATGAACACTATAAAGGAGCCCATGAATAATTTTCAGTTTATCCAAGTCCCTTAAGAAAAGGTACTCTCTTTGGCTAGAGCATTTTTTATATAATCGGGGTCTTGTTTAATGACAGCCTCCCTGCCATGACGAATTATGGGATCACTCTTTTGCAAACAAATCATATCTCCTTACATACCCCTAGTGGAGTAGGGTATCAATACATGGCAGGAACACTATCCTCTCCGCTTCCAAGCAAGTCCACCAGGTGTGACTCAGAGAAAGCAATGCAGTCTCCTTGTACAGCTGCTGTGACACAATAAGCAGCCACTGCTGGACCTTGGATTTCTTCCCATTAGCTCTCCTCCTGGTGAGGAGGTAGACCAGGGTGTCTTGAAAGGGCATCTGCCCCTATGTTCTTTGGGCCTGGCTTGTATTTCAAAGAAAACTGGTAATTAGACGAAGCAGCCAACCACTGATGCTCTGCATCGTCTAATTTGGCAGTGGTTAAAATATATGTTAAAGTATTATTATCAGTTCTTACCTCACATTGGGCCCCATAAAGATAGTCATGTAGCTTTTTCGTGATAGCTCATTTTAAGGCCAAACATTTTAGTTTGTGTACAGGATAATTTCTTTCAGTTGGGCTGAGACTCTTATCTCTAACAGGTTTCAATCCCCCAGGAGATTCTAGATGAAGGAAGCCTCACAACCCTTCATAACTAGCAATCTACATGCAAAGCAAGGCTTTTATGGCTCAGCATAGGCAAGTACAGGTGCTTCTGTGAGTTTTTGCTTTAATGTTGTAAAAGCTTCCTCACAAGCAGAGGTCCATTTATCTTTAAAGAGAGTATCTTAATATTGTCCCCTTTCAATAGTCCATTTAGTGGATAGGCAATTTTAGAGTAACCCTCAATAAAGCTCCGATAATAACTACAAAATCCCAAAAAGGATCTCAGCTCAGTTAGATTGCTTGGGTGTGGCCAATTTAGCACAGCTGCTACCTTTTCTGGGTCAGTGGCAATGCCCTCACCATAAACATGTGTCCTACAAAATGCACAGATTTGTGGCCAAACTTAAACTTGACAATTGAGAGTTTCAGGCCTTCCTTTCGAAGACCCTTAAACAAATGCTCCTCCAGGGTAGAGCCGAAAACAATAATGTCATCAAGGTAAACTATGCAGTTCCTTGGATTCAAGTCTCCCTGGACCTTTTCCAAAAGGCCCTGAAAGGAAGCTGGAGCCCCACTTATCGCCTGAGGCATTTGGGTAAATTGGTAAAACCCCAATGAGCAAACAAAAGCTTTTCCTGATCTTCTGCAGACATAGAAATTTGGCAATATCCATATCTTAAGTCTATCACTGAGAACCAATCACTGCCATGCAAAGCATCAAGTGCCTCATCAATACGTGGTAGTGTTTACTGATCAGGAATGGTACGCTTGTTTAGTGTTCTATAGTCCACATATATGCGAAATGTGAAGGAGTATATTATGGTCTATTAAATTTGTATTAAGTCAAGCTGGGTTTGTTTTAAAATGCAGAGTATACATGGACTGACAAACCTTTTTCTGTGTGAATGGTATTAAATTTCCCAATCTGTTTCTTTCCCTTCCATTAGGCTAGCCACCTAATGCATCTTTCCTTTTCTGCTCTAGGTTTGTCAGCACCTGTGTGCAATAAGTTAAATAAGCTAACATGTGTTTGTAACCTAACATAGGTTTGTGTCTATTTTCTTTTAAGTTATAAATGCAATCTAGAATTACTATTATTGTGGAAAGTTAAAATCAATAAAGTGAGTAGGCTTAATTTGCATAGAGACAAAGATGTACTTACCTGTACTCAAGCATAGTGTTAAGGCATATGCCAGCTGCACTTCCTAGGATTTAAAGGAAAAGGCTCAGTGCATTATGGGAGCTCTAGCTCCTATAAAAGGCTGGAATATGGTGCAAGTAATCAATTAAGCACAAGGGAATAGTGCTGGTTTCTGACTAGAACAAAAACATGATTTTTGTTATTTTGTTTTTTTGGAAGTCTGCTTTGTACAAAAGTCTATTGCATGGAATTACGGTTACTTCTTTGAAGGTATCAAGTTCTGACTTGCCCTATGCATCACACAAACATTTTCTTTCAGATAATAACTATAGGTGAAGCATAAGGACTTCGTTATTCCACAATAATCTGTTGGTATATAATTTTTTTAAAAATAGTCTCTGACATCAAGATCTTTGGATGGTATTCATCGAGACCTTTCTAAAAGAAGAGCTGTCCTTTAATCGTATGGTGTCTTCAACTATCTATCTGTCTCATCAGAATCATTAAGATTAGAATTTAGCTGAGTCTCTGACACTCCCAGTTTGACAGGTAAAGAGTTTAAACATTCCACAGGGTAACAGTGGGCTACTGTCTGCCAGTCTGGAAATAATATTCAATGAGAGGTGATGTTTTTTACAGTAACCAGATCAATTCTAGGGCATTTGTAATGATAGTCCTTCCTTTCTGGAACTCCCAGCCATTCTTTGAAGCCCCTTCAGGGTCAGCTTCTAACAGATAGAAACTTTCACTTGAAAACAGGTACAATCTCCACACTCCCCCTGGTTGAATCTCTACTGGATGCCAAGGGTTTCCAACACAACCCCCAGGAGATTCAAGGAGCAAATATCTGGCTAATCTCCTGCAGCTCTGGATCTACAGTCAGCTGTAGAAACTTAATAAAGGCTTCTCTGACAGCTTTCACATTAGAGGCAACAATCATATTTGTAGAATTTTTTCCAACTGGAGGGGGGCTCACATAACCAATGACTTTAAGTGGTGGATCATTGTCTCCAACCAAAGCAGGAATGTGTAGTTGTACTTCCAGGCAACCTTCCATGTAGACAGGACCTTCATGGAAGCATCTGCTTTCTTCTTTGTCACACCCTTGACCTCCCTTTGCTGTAGTTTTGTGGAGTTTTGACTAGAGCAGTTCTCAGTTTTATTAAGGAATGCAACATATTGGAGCTCTGCTTCTTGCTCCTTTACCTTGTTCATGAGCTCATCAAGTGTTGGTAGAGGCCCATCACGATACATAATGTGAAGTTCAATGACTACAGGATGGCCCCCAGCAATTCATCTATTAGCTGCTTTAAACCTTTTTCATTAACTTCTCCAATAGATATGATATTTTTAGACACCAGCTACCACAGAACATCTTCCAACTGTCATATAAGAGCATGAATATCCTCTTTTATTTTAAAGGGTATGTCCACCCCAAAAACTATAATGAACCCCTATATTGGCCCCACTGTGTAGTTAAAATAAATCCCTTTTTTTTTAGCACAAAACATGAAACTCAGTGCTCAAATACTCGAACTAACAATATTTAAACCAAATATTAGACATTGATCTGTGCTCTATATATATCATCTGACTTACACTGTCAATATGGTGACCCGGGTGCAGACGTGCCCCGGGTCCTTCACTAGAAAGAGAACACTCATCTCCCAATGTAATTAGGTTTAGGATACACACAAACCACCACGGGGTTAGACTTACCCAAATGGGTCTGTGGTCCGGGTGCAGCACGCCCCGAACCCGTCGCTACTGGTCCTCTGTGATACTCGGCTGAACAAACAATGTGGGACTTAGGCGCACACCGGAAAGCAAGACACCAGGAACTCTTCAATACAACACGCTTTATTTAAAACAGTGTTTTAAGTAAAGCGTGTTGTATTGAAGAGTTCCTGGTGTCTTGCTTTCCGGTGTGTGCCGAAGTCCCACATTGTTTGTTCAGTAAAATAAATCCTTACCTTACATTTCTGCTCCTTATGGTTCTCCTGCAATGCCTTTTAAAAGTGAGACAGTGAGTCACCCGATCACTATCTTTTCCTCAACCTCAGTATCAACTGAGGCATGCGCAGGGGAGGATTCACTTAACACAGAGCCATTTATAGTATAAGTAGCACAAGGATTTTTAAGTCCAAAATGCATCACCTTACATTTATCAACATTGAATCTCATCTGCCACTTAGCAGCCCAATGTGACAATCTATCTATATCCCCCTGCAATGATTGCACATCTTCAGTTTTGTATGGTCGACAAAGTTTTGTAAATGCCACCCCAGCTCTCAGGTCATTGTAGTAGAATCTTCTACCTCTATGTCTGTCTAAATCTGCTTGTTTGAGCTCAGGCAGCTCACTAGCTACCCTACTCCTATCTTTCACTCCTAGAGTGACCTATAACAGTGACTATTCTCACACTTACTGGGCCTACCTGTTATCTAGGTACCCTGGGTTGTTCTTTGTGGTTACTTTAATAAAGTGTGAATTCACCTCAGTAGTGTGCTCCCCTACTTCTTTCGTTTGTTGGATCCTGGGTTCTTCCCCTATCCTTTGGGGAAACTCAAGGCAGTAGAAAGAGGCTAAGCACATGGTTGCTCTCCCTTTTATACTTTTATACCACACAGTGGCCCCTACTGTCCAAATCCTGCCAGAACAAGAAGACTGAAGGGTAACTAGTTTATAGTCCCCTACACCTTCAAAATGAACTCTAAAAGTTGTAGCTGGAAAGGGTCATCAATCAATATATTCCTTAAAACTTCCTGCTTGAATACCTTTTGGTTTCAGCAGTTTGTCATATGTGACCAGCTTGTAGCCATATGATCAGCCTCTACCTGCATTTATAGCCGCCCCCCCCCCTCAACTGACTGTCATTTTATTTCTGTCCTGTCTGTGAAAGTACTTCCTGTCTTTCCCAGCATTAAGTCTTACGTGAGCATGCTCTGCCTCTAGATATTACTGGAACAAGGAAGTTTAAACAATCTCCGCAATATAATTTCTTACAAGATGGCGTCAGAGATGTGACACAGGGCTGAATTTAAAGAAAAGACCACAGTTTCCTTTTAAAGACAGTCACAATGTACCGTATATACTCAAGTATGACCCGGCCGAGTATAAACCAAGGTACCTATTTTTGCCTGAAAAATTAGAAAAACATGATTGACTTGAGTATAAGCGAAGGTTGAAATTATGACCACTACTGCCTTCTAATTCTGTATTGTTCTGAGGCTTTAGTTGCCCTTTAAATGGACAGCTGAATTCCCATACAGTAGTCCCATACAGTAATAGCCAAATCCAGCATGGCTATTACTGTATGGGACTACTGTATGTGAATCCTACTGTCCATTTAAAGGGCAACTAAAGCCTCAGAACAATACAGAATCAGAAGGCGACATTTTTAACAATAGATAACATCCTGATTCTGTATAGTTTTGAGACATTAGTTTCCTTTAAATGGACAGTAATCCCATAGAGTAACCCCCAATTCCTTGGCACTCCAGATGTTTGGAAAATACAACTCCCAGCATGCTAGTTGTTGGGAGTTGTTGTTTTCAAACATCTGCAGTGGCAAGGAATTGTGGGTTACTGTATGGGATTACTGTCCCCCCCTCCCCCCTAGAGCCCTCCAAGTACAGTGTTATGGTACCTTACCTGGGCAGTCTTCAATCTAGGTACTTCAGGATTGCTCGTTGTGAAATCCTACCACTCACCTCAGAGGGAAATCCGTCTGCCGCACACTCCACATTTCCCGCCTGATGTCACTACTTGGCACTGGGAAGTGCTGAGTAGTATAAGCCGAGGTTCGGTTTTCAGGCTATTTTTAAAGGGGAACTGTGGTCTCCAAACAAGTTGAGCTTAAATGAAAGGCCAGTTTCCTACCTTTAAAATGAGCCATCTCTCTACTGCTCCACAGCCCAAGATATACAGAAATGACTGACCAGAAAGTTAATGGGTGGGAGGTTGACATGTGACATTCCTGAGGCTTCTCCTGCACAGTGCCGCCGGCGAGCACAGCCTCAAACTCCCTCAGTGTGTTAGGGAGACAGGAAGTCCCTCCTCTCTGCTGTGTGAAGTCCTGACAGAGAAGGTAAGGGAATCTACAGCCCTTCTCTTTCACTGTGTGAAAACAGCCTTGGCAGGCAGACTTCTCACTCTGCCTAAAAAGGCTGTTTCCACAGAGTTTTCTGTAGGGGGGATCTGAGTAACCCATGGCACCCGTCAGTGGGCTGGGCTTAGACACCCGTGAGTGGGCGGGGCTTAGGCACCCATGAGTGGGTGGGGCTTAGGCACCCGCGAGCTGTAAGATAATGGGCCATGGGGGGCCTGCAAATGGAGGGAATATGGGGTCCATGAGTGGGAGGGACCAGAGGGGCTGCAAAGGGGAGGAGGAGACACAGGACAGATTGACTGACAAAAATGTAAATATCTTCAAAACTATGCAAAATAAACAATGGAAATAAATTGCAAAAATTCTCAGGGGAGCAATTCCTATCAATTTACCTCAAAAAAGTCATTTTTGGACCACAGTTCCCCTTTAAAGCCTGAAAACCTTGGCTTATACTCAAATATATATGGTAATTGGATATAATGCTCTACAATATTTTGAAACACACAAATCATTACATTTATTACTGCTAAAGATGTACAAATTTCCTAAAGTTCGGTCTGTTTTAAAGATATAAAAGTTCTATAATTCTATAGTTTAAAAACGACCCCATTAAAGTTAATGGGGAAAAATAGTTTTGAAAATTTCTAATTAAATACAGTTAAAATAACAATGGTAACTTACTGTAAGTGGCTCTGGGACCTGGGAAATGGTCTGGGGAACATATACATATCACCAAAACTTGTTTTAACACAACTCCCCCCCCCCCCCTCCCTCGATTGTGATATTGTCGGCTTTCACATTGACTTTTCGAGGGTTACATAAATCGAATGCTACATTCCCTGAATTTGAGGGTTAATATTGTTATTATTATTGTGGATTTATATAGCGACAACAACTTACTCTGTGCTTTACAATTACATGTTGTATACATTTACCGAACCCTACATTCAAGGATTATGGCCGAATTCCAGGGTTATGGACAAAATCTAGGGTTAGCGAATGCTACATTTGAGGGTTATCACCTAATTCAAGGGTTACCAAATGCTACATTCGTGGGTCATCCCCAAATTAGATTGTTGCCGAACATGAGGTTTATGGCTGAAATCGAGGATTATGGAATGCTACATTCGAGGGTTATCACCGCATTCAAATTTGAAGGTTACTGAACACCGTATTTGAGGGTTATGGCCGATTTTGAGGGTTAGCGCTGAATTTGAGTGTTACGGAATGCCGCATTCTAGGGTTATGGAGTGCTACATTTGAGGGTTATCATTTTGAAAATTCGATAATCCTCGAATTTTCAATAATTATGGAAAATGTGTTTGCGAGTTCGGAAAACCTGAAATTTCATAGTTCGGAGAGTTCTAAATAGTTCATACAAACCTCATAAAATCTCGCACTCGTGTTCGAGTACAAGTTTTAGTCCATCCCTAATTACCACCAAGCTTGAATTGCATTTTTCTAATTTCAATATAGCATTTTATCATTATTTTCTTCTAGACAATGTTTGGATCAATAGCGGCCGCAATATACTGGCACATCCAGTTTTAAGCCTTTTCCCCGCAAATTAATGCTACCGTATATACTTGAGTATAAGTTGAATTTTTCAGGCTTTAAAATTAGCCTGAAAACCTAACCTCGACTTATACTCGAGTCAAGTCCTAATTTAGATCCAAATTCTGCAATTACAGATAGTAACCAGTAGGTGGCGCTGTGTTAACCTGTATAGAAAGTTACAGGAGCTGATCTGCCTTTACACTTCCTGCTTCCTGTATTCTGCCTGCTGGACTCACTCAGCACTGTCACTGGATGCTGTAAATCTGATGGTTCTCCTCAGTTTGGGGCAAAAAACAGCTGCTAGTTCAGTGCAAATGACAGCTTGAAACTACAACTCTCAGGTGAAATTTTTTAACTATTGGGGTCAGAGAATCCTTTACTATATGGGGGTCAGAGTTCCCTTTACTATATGGGGTTCAGAGGGCCCTTTACTATATGGGGTTCAGGAGAATTGTAAATGATGGTAAACTTAATTAAAAGTTTACTGAACCTTGCCACTCCACATTTTAGAAACTGAAACTCCCAGCAACAAAGCATGCTGGGAGTTGTAGTTTCCAAACATCTGGAGCGCCAAAGAATTGGAGATTACTGGTACTGGATTTGGCTATTACTGTATGGGATTCATGTATGGGAATTCTGCTGTCCATTTAAAGGGCAACTAAAGCCTAAAAACAACACAGAATCAGAAGGCAGTAGTGGTGATAATTTCTACCCTCGACTTATACTCGAGTCAATCAGTTTTTACAAATTTTTCAGGTAAAAATAGGTACCTCGACTTATACTCGGATCGACTTATACTCGAGTATATGCGGTATTTAAAGCATGTTAGCAATTGCTACAAATATACAGCATTTCCTTTGATCCTAAGGAAGCTGTAAGACAAAGCCAGACGGGTTGATCACACTCAACTAATGCTACATGGAAGCACAACTTCTCCCCAAATAATAGCTATATGCTTTTTATCTCTTAAAGAGAAAGTACACTTTTATTTTATCCTATTTGTTCTAAAACTTCTTGTGAAATAAAGCCTTTTTAAACCACTAATCATGAACCAGCCCTGGTATATGAGAGATTGGAATCAGAAGGGAACACAGGCTTGTGAACCAAACAGGGAATATTAGGAACACACAGAAATGTAAGTTAAAGGCAAACTACTTTCAGTTTAATATATTGTATTATTTATTAATCTGATTTTAACATATACTTTTATCTTTTTATCTCTCTTTTTTATCTTTCTATCCCTTTGTACGAGTCACTAGCGCAACCTGTACAATATTGGGAGAAATGGCAATATTTTGGATTTACAGAAGCCATATAGCCATTTGGGCTATGCCTAACATGCCCTTGAAAATGAAGTTTATTAAGATCAGTAGACCTTTAATTAATGTCTTTACTATTACTCTACTAATTTTTCCTGTATTTTCCTGGGCTGTATTAGCACCGCACATTATCTTAACGTAGCTAGCTTTCTTCATATCAAAAGTAAAGCAGCACTGAATAAATTAACATCACATACATTTTAATTAATGTATGTACATAAATATGTACATATTTACAAGACTAATGTTAAGGTTCTCTGCAGGATTGTGGGAGTGTGACAAAGAAAAACTGACAGGCAGATAGCACTATTAGAAGACAAAATATAAACCTGAATTTACTAAGGACTGCTTACACACAGACTTCTGGTCTTTCTTTCCAATCTATATGGTGATGGATAGAATTAAAGAGACACTGGAGTTATTTCAGAGTAACCAATCACAAAATTAAGACCATACAATAAGCGGATTTACCAACACGTCTGGTCATAGCTTTTGACTAATTTTGCCTTGAAATCTAATTTGTTGATTTAATTGTGTGTGCATGGCTTGTATCCAATGGAAATTATGGTGATTAAAGGGCATGTAAACCCCCAAAACTCAAATTTGCCTCAGTGCTGGCCCCACTGTGTAGTGGGAAAAATCATAACCTTACATCTCATCTCCTTATGGTTCTCCTGCAGTACCTATCCAAAATTCCAAAAAGGGAAGAGAAGGAGATGCCTGTCATCCGGTCCATGCTTCTTCCTTGTCATAGTTGAGGACACTGGCATGCGCAAGGGAGCCCCCCCTCCTTCCATCCCTCTGGATTCTATCTTGGCTGCTGGTGCCCCACCTATAAAAACCTTTTTATGTAGTGTAGAGCACCCCAGCCCACCCACAACCGCCAATTTCATTTTGTAAAAAAGTATACTTACGCTCCTTCATTCCCTCAGATCTCTGCATAACCTCTTTGCCTCTCAGCCAATCACAGATGCCGCTGCTGGTAACAACCAATAATTGACTGCTGTTTTACCTGCTGCCTCCTCTGCACATGCTCAAGAATATAAAAAGCTCTTAGAGCACAGGTAGGAGGCAGATACTTTTGCCAGAAAGGAATAGAATTTATCATTAAAGGGCATGTCCACCCCCAAAACTAAAATTTAACCTCACACTGGCCACACTGTATAGTGTTAAAAATTCTTACATTTTTTCCTCTGCTCCAAATGGTAGTTTAATTATAGTATAATGTAGCTTGCTCCCACCCAACCCAAAATGTATGGTATGTTTGTAAAAAAAAAGTTAAAAGAAACGTACTTGCCAGGCCAGGATCCCTCGGCTGCTATAAGCTACACTATATACAAATAAACACTATTTAAATAGTTTTTAAGGTGGACATACCATTTAAATATCTGGTTACAAGTGCTTGCAATAAACTGGTAAAAATAGCAGTTGGGGTTGCAGGCAGAGAATTGACAAGTCACCAGTTTTTTGTTTGAAGGGTTGATATGCCCTTTTAGCAAAGAACATAGAGGTAATATAAGAAAGTAATGCCCATATACAGACATGTCTGTGTACTTGATATTGTAACTAACTTTTAAAAGGTGGTGACAGACAAGGGTTGCTGCCTCAGAAAGAAAATTAATGAATCAAAATACTCTATGCTACCCATACAATTAAAATGTTTGTTCCGTGTCGTGGATATACTGTAATATGTAAAAATTTGAATCCTGGACCCACTATAGTCAGGCTCTAGGCTTTAGATAGTAGTTACATGTCTTGACAGATGGCTCTATAACAGTATTTCTTATTTGTGCCACACACATCTATGGAAGATGGACTATGAACATAGACCTTGTGTATGCAATTGGTATATTTAAAGGGTAACTGTGGTCTCCAATTGCTCCAAACTAGTAAGAATTATACAAAAAAGTCTTCCACCAAACCCTCAAAATAAAACCTAAATCAAATCTCTAGATAAAATTTGTGATTGCTGGAAAGGTTCAGCAATATTACTTCCTGCTTGAACTCTTCCTGTTTTTAGCCATGTGACCAGCTTGTAGTCATGTGACCAGCCTGTCTGCATTAATAGACTCCCCTTCTCAACTGTCAATTCCCCCCCCCCGGGTACTTCCTGTTTTCCCCAGCATTAAGTGTTTACTGATCATGCTTCTCCCCCGGGGCAGAGGGGCTAGCAGAGGTAAGGTGATGTCACTCAACCTACTGGAAGCAGGAAGTTTGAACATTCACCTCAATATCATTTCTCACATAGTGAAGCCAGAGATGTGATTGTCAGCTCATTGTAAAGAAAATACTGCAGGCTTTCATTTAACCCTAACTTGTTTGGAGACCACAGTTGCCCTTTAAGCATTTTTACTATGGTTTTGAGTCTGATAAATGCTCCTTACTTACTGGAGCCACTATTTAAAACAAGCCACGAACAGACACTTAAATTAAAATGAGAGGAGGGGGTTAGCAATGTAATGGTAATATTTTACCCGTTGCATTTGACAAAAAGCATAATAGCTCGAAACATGTTGTGCAGCAGTTTACCTTAATTAAGTTGCACTAACAGTGTTTCTGCTGTATTTGCACATCCGTGGTGTTCTCTATGACCAGTGATGTCTTAGAACACGAGGACACCATCAAAGGTTCGCACCTCTACTGGAGTTTTTAATTCACTATTAGTCAATAGAGGTCACAGGGGATTTAAATCTTAGAGCTGGTTTAACTCATTGTAAATGTCTCTGGGACCTGCGAAATGGTCTGGATAAAAGAACTTGAAATAAAATAATGTCCGTCACACATTCGCTACTTTCAAGCTCCCACATTCGACAATTCTGTAAACCTTTAATATACGGAATAAAGAGGAATAAAATGAATTCTGTATTTTCCCATACACTGAATCGAGGGTCCTAGGGTGACACTGCTAAAAATAGCTGTGGTTGAATGATTTTAGGTTATGTGGCTGAATCGTTTGCACAAATTCCATAGATTCCAAAAATATAATCTCAAATTCGAAATTCTTCGATCCTGAATTCACAAATCCTCTACCCTTTGTTTGATAATTATCAAGAAAAAATCAACGAGTTTGAAAAATCTGAAATCAGAGAAATCTAAAAAAATTCCAAGAACTCAGTTCAGGTTCGAGTCCATTACTAATAGATTTAATTTTGCATTGCTTAATAACTTTTTCACCAAATGTTGATAAATGTGAGGAGACAACACTAAATTACCGAAAACATTCTTATTACAATATGTTGCAGAAATGAAATTATATTTGACTAAAAATAAAACCATAAGAAAATTGCTGATCGATTAGATTTGTCACTTTACACAAACCAGGCACATGTGGTAAATAATAAACACTTAAATAAACAATGCCAGGTAGCAACAGCTAGAGCTAGCAAGATATTGTCTTGTATAAAAAGGGGAATAGATTCAAGAGAGAAAAATATTATTCTCCCTCTTTACAAGGCACTGGTAAGGCCTCATTTGGAATATGCAGTGCAGTTTTGGAATCCCATATACAAAAGGGACATCTTGGAAATTGAGGCAGTTCAGAGAAGGGCAACTAAATTAATAAGGGGAATGGAGGGGCTTGAATATGCAGGCAGATTAGACAAGTTAGGGCTGTTTACATTGGAGAAGCGGCGGTTGCGTGGGGACATGATAACCTTGTACAAATATATTAATGGCCCATACAGTGAACTCTCTAGTGCATTGTTCACTAATAGATCATATCAGAGGACACGTGGACATCCTTTAAGGTTGGAAGAAAAGAAGTTTCATCTTCAGGTTAGGAGAGGTTTCTTTACAGTGAGAACTGTGAAACTGTGGAACTGTCTTCCAGCAGATGTGGTAATGGCAAGTTCATTGAATAACTTTAAAAAAGGCCTTGATAAGTTTCTAAAACTAAAAAATATTGAGAATTACTGGTATTAGTGAATAGGTTGGACTTGATGGACGTATGTCTTTATTCAACCTTAATTACTATGTTACTATGTATGTAAATAAGTAGGGGAAAAAATCAATACCACGGTCCTAGACAGCACATAATAGTTGATGTCCAAACAAAAAACTGGAGGAATAAAGAGAAACTCCAGGATTCATTGTTTATGGTCTCTGAGTATGTGTGTACAATTTTCATTGACAGGAGTTGCTTTTGGCAGAATTACAAATCCACATATTGCAGTGCCTTTATGTTAAATTTGTCGTCTTTTTCCTGGCTTTGGTGCAAGTGTTTAACGGTTACCTCAGTTGTCCTCTATAAATCAATGAATTCAAAGTTTATCCTTTACTTTTTATAACTTTAACAATAGAATTATGTAAGACCTATTATGTAAGACCAATATGAAAATATTATTATTATCATTGTGGATGCTAACATCTTCCATAGCACTTTACAATTACTTGACTATTCACTTCAGGCCCTGTTCCAAAGAGCTTAAGATCTAATCACTTTATTTTCACATATCAGTATGTCTATATGATTGTGGGGGAGTGCCCAGATGAAACTCACGCAAGCATGGGGAGAATATATAAATTAGATTTTTTGTTTTGATCACATGGAGTTAGCTGCAAGTGTGTGTGTATATATATATATATATATATATAAGCTGGTGTAGTGCCCGGGTGCAATCCTTCTATTTACTTTATATAAACCAGATACAATTATTCACATAATAGTGCAAAACAACAGGCAATGTTTGGGTCGACACACTCAGAGCTTTCTCAAGCCATGTGAGTGTGTAGACCGAAACGTTGCCTGTTTTGCACTATTATGTGAATAAACATTTAAAAAAGACCCAGGCTCTTTATTTTGTATCCGATATATACCGTATATACTCGAGTATAAACCGACCCGAGTATAAACCGAGGTACCCAATTTCACCTAAAAATCTAATAAAAGTTGTTGACTCGAGTATAAACCGAGGGTAGAACTTGGCATTCAAGATGTTTGGAAACTACAACTCCCAGCTAATAAAGCATGCTGGGAGTTGTAGCTTCCAAACATCTTGAATGCCACCCTCACTTGGCATTCAAGATGTTTTGGAAACTACAACTCCCAGCATGCTTTATTAGCTGCGGAGTTGTAGTTTCCAAACATCTTGAATGCCAAGTGAGGGTGGCATTCAAGAGTTTGGAAACTACACTCCCAGCATGTTTTTATCTGGGAGTTGTAGTTTCCAAACATCTTGAATGCCACCTCACTGGCATTCAAGATGTTGGAAACTACAACTCCCAGCTAATAAAGCATGCTGGGAGTTGTAGTTTCCAAAACATCTTGAATGCCACCCTCAAACCAGTTAAGTTTGTACCTGTGGGCTCCCTTCATCCAGGATCTGTGGGCTCTCCTCATCCAAGGGCTTCCTAGGACTGTGTGTGGTAAGTTCCTCTCAGTTCCTCTCCGCAGCAGCGTCCTCTCATCCTGGCAGCAGTGTCTCTCTCCATTCCGGGAAAGCCGCACGATCAGTCCCATGTAATGGGCGCGGCTGACGTACTAATTGGCGCAAGCCGGCGCCAATAGTGACGTCAGCCGGCGCGCCAGTACATGGACTGATCGTGCGGCTGCCGGAATGGAGAGGAACGCTGCTGCGGAATGGAGAGGACGCTGATCTTCTTCAAAGGTGAGTGACTCGAGTCGGGTTATAGAGTATATACGGTATATTATATATATATATAATATATATATTATATATATATATATATATATATATATATTAAATTATATATATATATATATATATATATATATATATATATTATATATATAATAACACAAAAATAGAAAAGATAATCAATGCACATTCCTAGGCCCCATACAATATCATATTATCTGCACACTGGCATACTTTATAAACAAAGAGGTTTTAGTATACATTACTGTGATCACATGAATGAAAAGCCTTCCAACCACGTCAGGTAACCCCAGTCTGGAAGGTCCTAACGTCTAACCTTTTCAATTTCTTTTACTTCAATACGATAGCAAACTTTTGCATTTCTCATTCTTACACACTGAATCCATAAACAAGCTCTCTCCCTTCCCCTCAGCCCTTTGGCTTTTTAATGTGGAAGAGGCCATCCAGTGCTTTATTTAAAGCATAGGACCTCCCATTAAGGGGCATGGTGGTGCTATTACCACATGGAGGCTTGACCAAGCCTCCCAAAAAACATACAATACAAGAATTGTGGAGCACTCCATATAGGCTAATTTCAAACTACATTAGCGGAAGTGCAATGATCTGGTCAAACATTATACAAACATAGAAAGATAACTAATGCACCTTCCTAGGCCCCATACAATATCATATTATCTGCACACTGGATACTTTATAAACAAGGGGTTTTAGTATACATTTCTGTGATCACATGAATGAAAGCCTTCCAACCACGTCAAGGTAACCCCAGTCTGGAAGGTCCTAACGTCTAACCTTTTCAATTTCTTTTACTTATTACGATTAGCAAACTTTTGCATTTCTCATTCTTACACACTGGATCCATATAACAGGCTCTGGATGGCCTCTTCCCTCCCATTCTTGTATTGTATATATTTATTGGGAGGCTTGACCAAGCCTCCCTGTGGTAATAGCACCCCCAACACGCCCCTTTAATGGGAGGTCCTATGCCTTTAAAATAAAGCACTGGATGGCCTCTTCCCTCATTTTAAAAAGCCAAAGGGCTGAGGGGGAAAGGAGAGAGCCTGTTATATGGATCAAGTGTGTAAGAATGAGAAATGCAAAAGTTTGCTAATCATAATTTATATATATATATAAAAATGACCCAAGGTAAATTGCGAGGACCTTCTATACTGGGGTTACTTTGATGTGGTTGGAAGGCTTTTCACTTTTATGCATAAAATTGTAACTAAAAAACCCATATTTTTACTGTTTGCACTAGCACAGATATTATGATAGTATATGGGGCCTAGGAATGTGCATTGATCATCTCTTTTCTTGTTTGTTCTAATGTTTTGGTCAGATCAGTAGCACTTCCACTATTTGTTATAAAGTAATTTTGCCACAGGATTGCTCCCACAGACCCCCTTTTGTGTATATATTGTAGCAGAGCTTCTCTGCAGGAAGATTGACCAAGCTTCCATGTGGTAGTAGCACCCCCAACACTTCCCTTTAATTGGAGGTCTTATGCCTTCAGGGCCGTCTCTAGACTTTTTGCCACCTGACACAAAATTCCAAATGCCGCCCCCCTCGTCCCTCGGAAGGGGTGTGGTTTTATAATGGAAAGTGGGTGGTGCTTTGTCCGGAAGTGGGATGTGGCTTGTCAAGAAGTGGGAGGGGCTTTATACACGTTGATTCTATCTATAGTCTTTATACACGTCTATCCATCTATCTATCATCTATCTATCTATCATCTATCTATCTATCTATCTATCTATCTATGCTATCTAACTTTGCTATCTATCTATCTATCTTTGCTATCTATCTATCTATCTATCTATCTATCTATCTATCTTTGCTATCTATCTTTGCTATCTATCTATCTATCTATATATCTTTGCTATCTATCTTTGCTATCTATCTATCTATCTTTGCTATCTATCTTTGCTATCTATCTATCTACTAACGCTGCTATCTATCTATAAACTATCTATCTATCTTTGCTATCTATCTATCTATCTACCCATCTATCTATCTTTGCTATCTATCTTTGCTATCTATCTATCTATCTTTGTTATCCTGCTTTGATCTATCTATCTATCTAACTCTGCTATCATCTACCATCTATCGCTATCTATCTATCTATCTATCTATCTATCTATCTATCATATTCTAATCTGACTATCTATCTATCTATCTATCTATCTTATCTATCTATCTATCTATCTAACTCCTATTGCTATCTATCTAATCTATCTATCTATCTATCTATCTATCTATCTATCGATCTAGCGATCGATCTATCTATCTATCATCTATCCTCTATCTATCTATCTATCTATCTATCTATCTATCATCTTCTATCTAGTCATCTATCTATCTATCACTCTCTATCCTATCTATCTATCATCTCATCTATCTATCTAACTCTGCTATCTATCTAATCTATCTATCTCTAATCTATCTATCTAATCTATCTATCTTCTATCCTAACTCTGCTATCTATGCTATCTATCTATCTACTCGCTATCTACTCTGCTACTATCTATCTATCTAACCCGTGCTATCTATCTATCTATCTATCTATCTATCTTCTCTTCATCATACATCTTATCTCATCTACATCTATCTATCATCTATCTATCTATCTATCATCTATCTATCTATCATCTACTATCTATCTCTGCTATCTTCTATCAGCTTCCTATCTATCTATCTATCTAACTTTGCTACTATCTATCTCTCTATCATCTATCTATCTATCTATTCTACTATCTATTCATCTATACTATCTAACTCTGCTATCTATCTACTCTATCTATCTATCTATCTAACTCTGCTATCGTATCTATCTACGATCTATCTATCTTATCTATCTTATCTATCTATCATCTATCTATCTATCTATCTATCTATCTACTCTTCTATCTATCTATCATCTCATCTATCTATCATCTATCTATCATCTCTATCTATCATCTATCTATCTACTATCATCTATCTATCTATCATCTATCTATCTATCTATCTTATCTACTATCTATCTATCTATCTATCTATCTCATCTATCTATCTCTGCTATCTTCTATCTATCTATCGTCTATCTAACTCTGCTATCTATCTAACTCTGCTATCTATCTATCTATCTATCTATCTATCTTATATCTATCTCTCTCTATCTATCTATCTAATCTATATCTAACTCTGCTATCTATCTATCTTCTAATATCTATCTCTCTCATCTATCTATCTAACTCTGCTATCTATCTATATCTATCTATCATCTACTACTGCTATCTATCTATCTATCTATCTATCTATCATCTTATCTTCATCTTACTATCTATCATCTACTATCTATCTATCATCTATCTATATCATCTATCTATCATCATCTATCTTTCTATCATCTATCTATCATCTATCATCTATCTATCTATCTCTGCTATCTACTATCTATCTATCTCTCTCTATCTATCAACTCTGCTATCTATCTATCTCTCTCTCTCTATCTATCTAACTCTGCTATCTATCTATCTATCTATCATCTATCTATCATCTATCTATCTATCATCTATCTATCTATCATCTATCTATCTATCTATCTATCATCTATCTATCATCTATCTATCATCTATCTATCATCTATCTCTATCTATCTATCTATCATCTATCTATCTATCTATCTATCTATCTATCTATCTATCTAGTCCTATCTATCTATCTATCTATCTATCTATCTATCTATCTATCTATCTATCCTCTGCTATCTATCTATCTATCTATCTATCTATCTATCTATCTATCTACTTCTATCTATCTATCTATGCTATCTCTTCTCTGCTATCTATCTATCTATCTCTGCTATCTATCTATCTCTCTCTGCTATCTATCTATCTATCTATCTATCTACTCTATCTATCTATCTATCTATCTATCTACTATCTATCTATCATCTATCTAGCTCATCTATCTATCTAATCTATCTATCTAATCTATCTATCTATCTATGCTATCTATCTATCTATCTATCATCTATCTATCATCTATCTATCATCTATCTATCTATCTCATCTATCTTCTATCTATCTATCTATCTATCTATCTATCTCTCTATCTCATCTATCTATCTATCTTCTATCTATCTATCTATCTTGTATCTATCTAGCTACTATCTATCTATCTATCTATCTATCTATCTATCTATCTATCTCTGCTATCTATCTATCTATGTGTTATCTATCTATCTGTCTATATCTCATCATGATCTGGCTATAATTATTTATGCTACTGCTAGGCCTGCTGCCTGGGGCCCTGGGTACATTATGTTATTGGTTGCTGCTGGCAGCAGCAGCTGCAAGTCACTGGGCCCAGAATAATAAGGCAACTGTGGCAACAGCCATCAAACAACTTTTAGGGATGGCTGGGCCTGGGGGTGCTGGGGGTTCGTGTTCTGTTCTCTCTCTGGGCCAAGAGAGAACAGAACACGAACCCCCCCAGCCACCCCAGGCCCAGCCATCCCTAAAAGTTGTTTGATGGCTGTTGCCACAGTTGCCTTATATTAGGAAAGCATTAGGAAGGGGCTCAGGGGCTGGATTCTAAGGAGGATTTCCATTCAATAATTAAAAATTCAATTCCATCATATTGTTTATATTTTATTTTTTATATCATATCATTATCAATCAATCAATTATGTCACCACTGTGAGAGAGAGAGTCAGACTCAGATCTCGTCGTCAGATGAAGAGGAGCACTGCCCTGCAGCAGAGGAGATGGTCGGCAGGGACGGAGTCACGGTCACGTGATGGGACACTGTCGGACACACACTCAACTGGTCTGGCACTTGACTTGTCCACTGTCCAGCGGTGTCCGTGTCCACACCACGACAACCGCGGCGGGCGGCCTCCAGCAGCAGACTCTTGTCCTGGCCTGCGCTGCGCGGCTGAACAAGTTGAGCTCTCTCAGTGCTGAGCGCTGACGTCACTACGCAGCGCACCAATCACGAGTGGGATGGAGCCGGAGGTGGAGTCACCAGGATCGGACTTCGGTCTTCTCCGAACTCCGGGTTGTAAGTAACTGTAACTAACTACTAGTAACCGTAACTGCTACTCTAGGTAGGTCCGGACACCCCCCCCCCCCCCCAACAGATTAGGGAGGGAGTTGGGCAGGCCGCGATGCCGGCCTCCATTTAAAAAAATAAAAAACTGTGACAGAGACTGAGACAGTGACAGTGCCGCTTCCCTACAGGGTGCCGCCTTGCATTGTGCTGCACCCTGCATCATTAGCGAGGCGGCACTGTATGCCTTGAATATTAAGCATTGGATGAGAGGCCTCTTCCCTCCTTATTAAAAGCCAGTAGGCGGGGGGAAGTGATAGCCTGTAATACTAATCCATGCAAGGTCATGGGACAACCTTCCCAAGAAAAAATGCAACCAAGCAGGGATAAATGACCCAAGAAATTGTTAGGACCTTCCATACTGGGGTTACCTTGACTTGGTTGGAAGGCTTTTCACTTTTATGCATAAAATTCTAACTAAAAACCCCATGTTTTGCTGTTTGCACTAGCATAGATATTATGATATATGGGGCCCAGGTATGTGCATTGATATTCTCTTTTCTTGTATGTAATATATTATATATATATATTATATATATATAATTTACATATATATATATATATACATATATATATAATATTCAAATAGGAAATAGAAGCATTTCTGGGTTTTGTAACAATCTTTATTGAAGCAAACATCAAAGCGGTTTCCGCAGCGGACCGAAACGGATTGATGTTTTCTTCATTAAAGAGATTGTTACAAACCAAGGAGTGCTCCTTTTTTCTCCGTTTGAATATAATTGTACCTTGGACACCCAGGTGGCTGTAAGCGGAGTTTCGAGAGTGCCACCCCCACACAAAACTCTCTCTTCTCTCTCTTTGGTGTAGAGTGTGGTGAGACTGTATATATTTATATTTTTCCCTGAATAAAGATTCCTAATTAAGATTATCTACAGGCGAAACACTTTTTTTTCCTGTATAAAAAGCCAATAAACTGTTTACTGAATTGCATATCAGCTATTTTTACACAAAGATCCATCATTGCAAGAAAAGTAAGTTATTGAACAGAACAGGCAGTAAATCACATTCTCGCTATACCTATATTGTGTCTGTTGACCACCCCATTAGCAAACATTCCAGATCTGGCTCGAACATAAATGGATGGGTCCTAAATAAATATACCTACTCTGTGAGGAACACAGATTGGAATACAGAATGAATTGATTAGCTCATGAATTCATTCTTTCTTGTAAAGTAAATGCCCATTTTAGCCATGTATCAATTATCAGGTTATATCTTTTCTTTCCTTGTCCACTGTTAAAGGGTAACTGTGGTCTTGAATCTTCCAAACTAGTAAGGATATAAAAAATCCTAACATCATATCTTCAAAATAAAATCTAAATTACACCTCTAGATAAAATCTGTGAGAAGTTATTGCTGGAAAGGTTCAGCAATATATTCCTTATGGAACACTTCCTGTTGTCAGCCATGTGACCAGCTTGTAGCCATGTGACCAGCCTCTGCCTGCATTAATAGACTCCAATTCTCAACTGTAATTTTCCCCAGCTACTTCCTGAGTTCTCCAGCATTAAAGGATAACTGTATTGCCTCAATGCCTTTTGTTTTTTAAACTGTTTTCAAAAGAGTAAAGGTATGCAGCACCCTCCCCATACTTTTTTCCCCTGATTGAAGGCAGCCTCTCTCTGCCTTCAATTAGCCATATGTGAAGGGGCGTAACAACTGTCTGCCTGTAATTGTCACTCAAAATTAGCATGCGAGAAAACACTCCTCCACCTATTCTTAATCAACTTGATTATGTAGGCTGTAATCCTAGCAACCGAACAGTTCAAGTTTGTTTGACTGGCAGAGGAGGAGGAAGAGGTTTGTACAGACATTCCCACCAGCCAATGACAAGTGATATGTTAACCAGGGCCCTGGGCCCCTAGAGGCAGACTTTTAGCACTCATCTTTGCTGTGTGATATCCAGGGAGGGCGCATGGCTGTAAATGTGAGTAAGCGATTTCAGCTGCTGGAAGTGTGGACATGTTGGGGGGTAATGTTATTTTTTTTTTATTTTGTTTGTCCTTTAAGTCTAAACTAGCATGCTTCTCCCCGGAGTGGACGGCGGGGCAGAGGTTAGATGATGGCACCACCTACTGGAAGCGAAGTTTGAACATTCACCCCAATGTAATTTTTCACAGGCTCCAGCCAGAGATGCGATTATTGTCTCATTTTAAAGGAAATACTGTAGCTTTCATTGACCTTAACTTGTTTTGAGACTACAGTTGCCCGCTAAATATCAATGAGCTGAGCATATGGTAATGGAAGCTTCTGCAAATACACCAGCTATAAGTTTCTTTCTGGAGATGAAAACTGGGCATGCCAAGTATAAACACATCACTGTAGATAGGCCATGATATTATTGCTTTGTTAAGCTATGAGGCAGGTCTATGTTTTTTAAAGCTTGGTAAACTCAATCAAATTAATACGCACCTCACGTTTTGGGAGCGACTTCCATAGTCCCGGATCCAGTGCTACAAACACCTCCTGAAAAGTCCTATCTCCCAAATAGGCATGAAATTTGCACCACACACAGTGAAGTTCCCCAAATCGGAGGCAGGCAACCGACTCGTGGTAAGTAGAAGTAAAATCAAAATTTATTCAAATCATTAAAATCACACACTGCTGGGTCCAGAAGATCCGGCCAGGAGCACACACATCCAAACTCCGCCCTACCGCTTTCGTGGAACAGCTTCCACTTCCTCAGGGCTCAAAGGGTGTATCCCTCCAGGTACTATATATACACTCCCAATTAACCCCTTATTAGGCTAATTCAATACATAACCACACCCACCTTGTAGAACACACAGTGTCAATTATATATATAAAATCAGAACACTTAATGGAACATAAACACAATATGTCCTAGCAATTATCATGATAGCAAACCAAATTAGAGCCACTGATACTACATCCCACTTATACACAGAAAATGGAGTCAGTGTAACATCTTCATAAAGTTAAATACATAAATATGAATATATATATATATATATATATAAATACAAATATATATGTAAATAACCGACAGCATCTGAAGAGGTTAAACGACGTCATAAATAAGAGTTGTCATAAATAAGAGTTTGGTAAACTCACATTGTTAATTTAGACCATATTTTTGCCTTGCCTTTGCCTTGATATCAATTTGTTTTCTTATTTTGCACTTCTAAATATATTAAGGCTTAATTAAAAAAATTGCGTTCTGGGTCATAAAGATGAAGATTTGGTCCTTTTATCGTGTTGGGTTATTTTTAATTATTAAAGAGAATTTTAAGCTTAAATATTTCCCTGACATATCCTCTATTAAGATAACGTTAACTTTACTGCCTTGACTAAAGAAATACAGTATTCAGTAAATGTTTCCTTCTTTGTCCAGTAAACAAAGTCCCTGGTGTCTGCCCCCTTACCGGTTGATGACTTGGGCATGCTCAGTGCTTCATCTGGGTAGAGAGAAGCTCTTCACCCAGCTACTTTGTATCTCCCTTTGCTAAGTGGAGGCTAGCTTTCCATATAGTTATGTATCTATGTACGTAGTATAATTTTATTTAAAAGTGCCACTTAGGTAAGCAGCGTTGTACATTATAAAATACAGAGTATACAAACAAGGGGATAAGTACAAGCAATTATACAGATAAATTAAATACAATTTCGTACATTGGTTAAGGACAAATAAGGAAAAAGATCCCTGCCCCAAAGAGCTTACAACATACATCCCACGGGTGGGACAACATACAGATACAAGTGGGGGATGGGTACAAAGTGCTTGTTGTACTGGTGCTCAGCAGTAGGATAACAGTCTAGATTTGAAAGTTTTAATGGATGTCCCCAGGCGAAGCGAGGAGGGAGAGAGTTCCGGTAGGGAGCAGCAAGAGAGGATTTTTTAAAGCGGGAGGAAGCAGTGTTTGTTGAGGGTTTGTGGGGAAGATTTCCTTGCGAGGAGGGCATGGCCAGGAACAAAGGACCAAGGAGAAGGATTTAAGTCACCGATTAGGTTTTACTGGACAAACTGGGAATCGACCCTTCTGTCCGGGTTTAGGATCCTCTTTCTACTGTCCGGGTTTGTGCTGGTCAGGAGATGTTGAAGATTTGTAGTGGGGGGGGACCTCTGACTGCAGCCTCAGCCAATCCATTTGGCTCTTGTCTGCAGACTTTTCCATTGGAGGAAGGAAGGTTGGTGTGCAGCAGCAGCCGATTGTGTCAATAAAGTTTGAACTATTTGAAAACAAAAAGTTTGAGTGACTGGACTTGGGTCATAAGAGGTGTAAATCACCAGAGACCAACTAAGGTATGTGTAATGGGTAGAGATGTCCGAACTTTGCAAAATCCGGTCCGCTCGAGGATCCGCGAATTTTCGAAAAAATCGAAATACCCTTGAAGTTACGAGATTTTCCGTATTTTCGAAATTTTCGAAATTACAGGTTTTCCGTATCGAAAATTACGGAAAGTAGTATTTTCGAAAATATGTATTTTCGAAAATACATGTAATCCTCGTAATTTCGAAAATATGTATTTTGAAATAAGATAAATCTTTGTATTTTCGAAAATTTCGAAATTACGTGTTTTCTCGTATTTTCGAAAATTCTCGAAATTGCGCCGAAACTCGTAATTTCGAAAATACGAAAATTTGCAATCGGAAGTTCGAAGGCGGAAAATCCGGAAAATCCGAAAAATCCGCCGTTCGCGAATGGGATAAATCCGCGGCGGATCCTGTCAGATCCGCGAACCGGCCATCCCTAGTAATGGGCTGTTTATTTGAGTGGAAACATTTCCAATATTTACCTGACAAACCTAAAAAATAGGGGACAGCACCGATAGGATCCAAAATTCCACTCAAGTCCTTGAAGCCAATGATAAACCCAGTTCAGATCCACAACCCCTAACAATCTAAAACAAAAGGAAGTGATCCCAGGTAAAGTATAAAACATATGAATTTTTAAACATACACATTCATAAAAACCACTGGGCATCCCCCGATATACAACAGCACACATGGCCAGATCTGATCCTCAGAAGTGAAGCCAAATAGAAGCAGTTCTCTTAAAGGGCTCTAAGAAATCCCCTAAATGCAACACAATTGGAAACAGTTTCACTGTACCAAAAAAAAAATTATATTTAAACATATTACCCCACAAAACTGTAGATTGTTCATTAAAATGATCCCAGGAGCTCCTATACCTGCACCTGATCCCTCAACACATCTTCTTCACTTCAGCTTTAACGCTGATTTCGCAGCCAATCACTGACTGCTGTTACCATCGAGCCTCAGGAGGCTGGATGGGGGGGATCGGGAGCCCCTAAAGCCATGACCGCATAGCAATTGCAGTCCCACAAAGGGTGAAGGAGTCGCCAGTAAGGGAGACCCTGTGACGTTACAGAACTTCCTCCTCCCTCACCAGAGTCTTCCATTAGGCTTTCCTTGTGCTGCCCATGGTGGTCTAGTTGGGGTACTGCACTGCGATCTCCAGATTGCAGTGCATAGATGCTATAGTAAGTTATCAGTGTCTGACAGCTTTCTATAGCATTTGTAAATGGAGCTCAGTGTTCTACTTTTAAAGACTTTTAAAAATGGGGGCAGAGACCAATATTAGGTGTTATCGAAACTTCCCAGGGTAAGGGTGTCAAATACAATTGTGTCATGGCAGACAGTTGGTATTGAACCTTCCCTCTCTATTAAGGCTTTGTTTCTTTATTTTACCATAAAATGCCTCCTTGTCAACTCTCTTGAACCAGTCCTGTTCCTTTGCCAAGATGTTACCATTACAATTTTCAAAGGTATGTCCTTTTTCCTTAGAATGCAGGTACACGGCTGAGTCCTGACCCGAGGAATTGGCTCTCCTGTGCTGGCCATACGTTGGTCAGTTGCTGTTTGCGTAACCTTAAGATATAACTTAACAGGAAAAATACACTAAAATTAAAAAATTAAAACATTTTTTTTACACTTTACACATTACTCAAAACCCAGTAAAATCTCCAGAGAAGTTACAAATTCTGTTACCATGTTAAAGTATACTTTGTGCCAAAAAAATTACATAACATTCCTATCTACTGCAAGGTTTACTACTGTAAACTTTATCTGTTGTATTCAATTAGATCAACTGGACTTGAAATGTGTTCTTGAAGACAATTCAACACACACAAAATACTGTAAACTTTGACTGAACCAAATAAGTCAAATTCTTGAAAATTCTTCTGGCACAGAACGCACCCAAAGTGGGGAATTCTCCTGGCATTGAGAGGGTTAAACTGCATGTGTTCAAATGTGTACTTGTTTATGTTTGTGATAAAGTTTGTGAGTTTAGGTGTGTGTGTAATGTTTGTCTGTATTGGTTTGTTATAGGGGGTACCAGTAATTTTAAGTTTGTTATGCTTATATTTTATTTAATTATTAACAGGGTTAATATATTAAATAATTTGCCCCAACCAATCAGTTGTTAGCTTCCAAATGTTAAATAATCTGATTGTTTGGGGCAAAATTAGCACCATTTTAAGCTATAAGACTTTTAATTAATCTCCCTGTAAGAATGCCACACATACTGTAATAGTAATAGTAATGTAAACTGCTTAATGCCTTATATTATATGTAATATTCTTAACATATTGAATAAAATAAAAATGAAAAAATAAACTTACAGTGCAAACCTTTAAACTCACGATAACGTTATACCAGTTAGTGTAAATTTAACTCCTTTGCGGTGGATGCGCAGGTAAGCAAATTACCCGAGTAACCACCACAAGAGATGTTATGGCTTGACTTCATGGTACTTTTTGTCCCCAACTAAAATCTAGGGTTAAAAGTCCCGCAATGGTTAAGATAAGATGCAACCAAGACCCACTAATATCGCTGGCGCCATGCACAATAAGCCAACAGTGGCTCTCAGTGATTACATTTATATACATCCACACCTATTTTAAGCCATGCCCATTTTTAAACCACACCCACCTGTTCTACGGTGCCTAATAACACTTTCCCTATGTTCGAGTTTACATAACAAAAAGATGACAACCCTTTTTTCATATCCTTAAATGCTGAATTTAGTGACAAAATGACATTGAATGAAAAGTGCTACCTAATTTAAATCACCAGTTTCTGGACTACAAGTCAGATAAAATAGGATTTGGTCTACATCTTTTACAAACCATTTCTCCGGTTACAGCACTGGTGGTGTATTTGTGTATATTTAATGTCAGACAATAAAGAATATTTTTTGTGTGACAAATATACATTCTTTCCAACATATGCTATTCTAAGTAAATGGGTATTCTTTGTTTTATTATCCTAATTTAGCCTTAATATGGATCTAAACATATGGCCACCAGATATTTATTTTTGCTTCTAGTTTCATTTTTTGGGGAAAAAAAAAACCAACACAGTACAGCTCTGCTGTCTGGTTACCATGGGAACCACAGCCTATATTCTACATTGTCATTCATCAAGACAGAATAATCCTGCAGACCTAAATGCCTCCAGTCTGCAGTAGTATTTTTTAAAGCTATGTTTTTCTTAACCCTTTCCAATCCTATGGCTCTCTATATGTACATATCCAAGAAAATACGTTCAATTCTGATTATAAAAACAGAATATCTCAATGCAGCTTGTTGCAGGTTGAAAAAATGTCTATGTCGAATGCTTGAATACTGGAATACAGAAGTGTGCCATCGGTGTACTGCACATATTATGCATGTGTGCAAATCATTCTTATTTTTAATGAATTTTAAAAATCTCCAAACACTTCTGTTTGCATATTTTATAATATTGGCCTGGTGTTCTACCCATACCACCTTGCCCTTTTCTAAGCTCACCTTTTTTAAAGGGTATCTATACTCTAATGGAAATACCTGGGCAGGGAGTAGGATTGATTATTCCTACCTCACAATATGGTTTTGTTGAGGAGCTACAGCATGTACAGGTTTCATTTGCCAGGTTAGTCCTGGGCTATTCCTTTATTAAAGATAGTGCTGAAGACTGGTAAGATCAGTTTTCTTTGGGCTGCTGCTCCTCACAGAAACAATATTGGGAGGTAGGAATAACCAATCCTATACCCCTGTCCCATGTACTTTTCAGTTTAACTGTTTTTAAATGTCATGGGGGAAGGTTTACATAAGCAGGTTTATTTGGTTATTTTCCTAGTGTTTGAAAATACAACAACAACACTATAAATACACTTATATTTAATAAATTAGTAGGGTATGCCTCCGTTAGGACCCAAATCACTGTCTATGTCCCCATTCAGAGTAATCTGGTGTTGATATCCTAAATCTCTAGATGCAGCTCAATTATCCAATCAACAAAACAATAATCATCCGTCCATCCTACAAATTTATATACTACTTTCCCTGCCTCCTAAAAGCCCCAGTCTTGCTTACTTACCTCCCCTGTGTTCCCTAAAAGTCCGATATTGAAGTGTACAAGCTTATTACGATCTTGCAAACATGTAGATTCATTTTAAGACATCATGGCCAGAATTGATTGCTGTGCTTGGAAGAAGAACAGTTGATGATGACAGGAGAGTCCAGAATGGAGAAATAGCAAATTTGTGAAACCTCAATTTGAATATTTGTTTTTTAGTTATTTCTACATGTTCCCAGATCATTTCTCAGGTATCTGAGCTATTAAACAACTTTTTATTGCTATTTATACTTTAAATTAATCAGAAATCTCGGAATAGAATTGGCGGTTCCGTATTTAACATTTTTGACTGAATTTTGCATTGAGGCTCTTTGTCAATCCCCCCCCCCATGTTTTTGGGCATCTAGAACTGTACCGTAACCAGTGAATTAAGCTAGAACCAAGGCATTAAACTGAAATAAAGAGAAATCTTCTTTACCAAGCTTTTTCACGATGCTTGACCAGATCAAAACCACAACAGAACTTATATTTTAACATGCAAATCTCATAATTTGTCTCCATGTAGTTTTCAATGGATACAGAAAGATCCCACTGCTCCAAAACCTTTACGTTTATAAATCTGAGCTGTAGATCCTGAGAAATCACATCATTTGAAATCACAGCATTTAGAGGGAAGACCTGTCACTCATGAAGCAGAAATTATAAAATTTTCTCCATCCCTGACCTCTTACTAGGATCTTTGGCTGCCTGCCAGCCACTTTCTTCAACAATGAAGAGAATCAACAGAGAAGAAGGGAGGGGGAGGGAGGTGGAATGTGTTACAGAGCATTGTCCATGGTGAGGCTGTGCAGAGCTTATAAGTGTTGTATGCGACTGGACTTGAAGTTTAGTTTCTTAGGGCCATATTTATAAAGCCCCGGTATCCTTATTAGTGTACCATGCGTTAGTTAATTTACGATCGCGGTTGTAAATGTACACCGCGTTCGTACATTTATGACCGTACGTTCGTTAATTAACGAAAGTTCGATTGTAGAATACCGTGCGGTGAAACTACCACAATGGTATTCTATGGGGAATGTAAATCTACAATTTCCTTATCTTAGATTTACGATCGATATTGTAAATTTACTATCATTATCGAAATTTATGATCGTTAAACCGTGCCGATCGTTAAAGTCCCTAATTGACGTTTTAACTACCATCAGATTGGCTTTGTCAATTCAGAAGTACTTTAGCATTAATTCCCCCGAATGTGGCTCAATATGACTATAACATCAAGATGTCAGGGACCTCATGAATGCAAGGTGTTGATTGCATTGTAGATAAAAGTTGCTATTAAACTACCCGGATAAGGCAACAGCATTATATTGTATATAGTATAACACCTCTTTTTAACCAGTTGTACTCTCATCTAGGATGTCAACTTCCATACTGGAGTTACCTTGTTATAGTTGGAGAGTTTTTCATTTTTATGACCATAAACATGTAACCAAAACCCCTATCTTTTATATATGAATTAGTACAAATGCTATAATATTGACTATTATAGGTTGTGGTTTGCTGATAAATAACACCAGCTCTAAGCTGGCAATTAATTTTGTAGTTTTCCCCCCTGCTTTTTTTGCAGACTAGGTGCATTGGTGTGCAGTCATTGGCAAACTACTGTCCTCTCAACCCTCTGTAACTACAGGGCTACCTGGCACACTTAACTATGCAGTATTTGGCCTAGCCCTCCAAGATATTGGCATTAACACTTTCAATGCCAGCACTTTCCCAAAGTATTGCCATTAACACTTCAGTGCCAGCGAATTTACCATTAACCCTTCAGTGCCAGCATCTTTCCTACTAATAATTTCAGTGCAAGCATTTCCCAGAGTATTGCTATTAATCTTCAGTACCAGCACTTTCCCGGGGTATTGACCATTAACACTTTCAGTGCCAGCAGAGTATTACTTTACCTTTACCTTTTCAGTTGCCGCAGTATTGACATGATATACGTATGTACCTGCTTTCCATGTCTCCTCATTATATTGTTAACCCTCACCCATTCTAAGTTCTAATTGGAGAGTTGGGTGAGAGGAAGAAAGAGGCAGGGATAAGGATCTCATGCTGGGCCACTTTTATAAAGTCTTTACAGCTTTTACCTGGCATTTTAGAACTGTTCTCCTTAGTTTATTAGCTGAGCTCACCCCCCCCCTCCTTCCTTCACCTTCAGTTCATTTACACATTGTTTCAAGTAGAGTGAGCTGAGTTCAGCAAATTACAACAAACAAGGAGAGCAGTTCAAACACAGCAAGTAAAAGCTGCCAGGGAGACCTGGGTGCCCTGGTTTAACATAGGCATCCTAGCTCTTTGCATAGGTGGCCATGCCTAAAAACAGCCCTGCCAGACCAGACCAACCAAATCAAAGTACTGTTCTCAGGTGCAGTGCAGTATTTGAATTGAAACTGATGGCTGTTCTCTCATGCAGGGGAAGTTCTGTGTTCACAAGGGGGGTCGTTCCATTACCAGGTGCTGTTTTCCGCTACTTGAACTGGAATGTGCAGCTGACTTACAGTATTCTCTGCTCCAGATTCCAGACCAGGTTATTAATTACAATTCAGCAGCCACCATGAATGTTTTATTATTAATATATGATTGTGTATGTACTTGTATTGTAATGGAATGTTATGGTATGTATTTATATTGTGTTGCCTGCTCCCCTGATCCCTGTATCTATCTCCCAGACAGACATACACAGGATGTAAGTACAGCTACAGTTGAGTTATTGATCTGCCCCTTACTGACGTTCATTCCCATGCCATTGTAAGAGTAGTACCTTAGCCAGAATAGAGTTCAATGGCATGGGGCTGGGAATTTCTGTCCTGTGTGGGCTGCCAGCTTGAGGAAAAGTTTAAAACAAACTAGTCTAGAACCCCAAGTCTCCATAGCTCCTGTCCAGCACATAAGGAATCTGCATATTAATCACTTGGTTTTGTTCTTGGCATTCTTGTGTTTATTTAACCTCTTCCCAGCCAAAGAATTCCAATAACACTGATAGATCCAATTGCTCTGAATGGTTAACCCCTTTATCTGCAGTAATGTACTTTTATCTGACTGTTGTATGTATGTATCTGTACTTGTATCAAAAATGCTAGTATGCTGTAATGATGTTATTAATTTGTGAATCTCTGTCTAGCCCTTTCTCTATTTCTGTCTGTTTAATTCTATGTCTTTCTGTCCATTGGGGAATTTTGGCACTTTTGGTGCTGGAATCTGGATCTGGTTTGTTTCCTAGGTTTTTGGGTTGCTTGGCATGCCCCCAGTGGCACCAGAGCCCCACACTTTTACCTTACACCCACATTCTTACACATATACACTGTCTCCCATGCACAGGTACTCAAACACAACCCATTACAGACACACTCACATATAGTTACATTGAGACATAGACAGGAAGAGAGTCTGTGCCTGTCTGCATCTCTTTCTATCATCTAGTCTATTCCGGTACGCTGCGTGCGGCACATTGTGTCCCCCCCCCCTAGTTTTTTCCAAATACTAGCTACCACCCTGACAACCCACCAAAAGAATTGATATATTCTAACCCTTATATCCCACTTAAAAACAAGTTATATACTTGTCAAAAACTAAATGTACTGATTTGCTTTGTTCATCTTACAAGTGAATCAAATTACTATATATTATGGAAGCCAAGGAGTATAACACAGTCAACATAGTGCTAGTATTGATTAACACCTGTTCCTTTGGTTATGAGTATAGGAGTAGAAATCACATATAGTTTTCTTATATGTTCAGTTTGACTATTTGCACACACCTTGACATGTGAAACATTTTTAGGAAAACTAATCACCTTTCTAAATGACTTGCACTTCTTCTATACGGGTTTTAGTTTTTTTAATGTCGATACTATTCAATTTTAAAAAGTTTGTACTGTATAGCTTTCTATTCTATTGTATATTAAAAGCCGCACAAAATTTCATTTCACTTTAGAAATTTTGCACACGTGAATTTTTGGTGCAAAAAAAATTAGAGGGAACATTGGTTACAACCCTGGCTTACCTATACCTCAACAAGTATGGAACCAGAACGTACACAGATTTCTCCCTTCAAGGAAAATTCAGGAAAGAGAAATATAAAGATTTTTTCTATTTGTCTTTACTTCATTATACTTTTGATTTCTGTTTAATTTTTTTTTTACATATCCCTGCTTTGTTCCAAAAAGTTACGTTTGGCAAGATACAATCAAAAACAATCAATATTTTCACTATTTTGCTGGTTTTCGCTTTCGCGGAAATGATTGCTGCAGCAATGTTTTTTTTATCTAAAACATTAGAATATTTGAAATTTTGCCTTTTGACACACTTTCTGCCTGTTTTTGCATTTTTTGCAGTTTTAGCAGAATTTTCACCAAACATCATTACTTACTGGAATGTTCCTTTACACTGACTATTTCTTACACAGCACTAAGGTATGTTTCCCATATTAATGGAACTGGTTTGATAATTAGCTGCAGTTTGCTTAATAACAATGCTAAAAAAGATTATGCCTATTAATAAAATAGAGAAAATTTGCCTGGTGAGTTTTATATCTGTTTATCATATTTTTTGCTAAAAAAAACACCACCAGGGTTATTCAATAAAGTTATTATCGTTAAAAATGGTGCTAATTTTGCCCTAACCCAATCGATGTTAGCTTTCAAATGTTAAATAGATCTGATTGGTTGGGGCAAAATTAGCACCATTTTAAACGATAAGCAGGGTTATTCAATAAAAGTTCTTATCATTTAAAGTGCTAATTTTGCCCCAACCATTCAGATCTTATTTAAATTTGAAAGCTAAACATCTGATAGGTTGGGGCAAAATTACACCATTTTAAACAATAAGAACGTTTTATTGAATAACCCTGCACATGTGTTAGGCTATTTTAAAATAACAGAGATAGGGTGTCAGTGATTTTCGCCTTTAATGAAAATTTGTTGCCTTTTTAATAAATTTATAAGAAAAGCTGAAAGTTTAAAAAATTGTGGGTGAAGTCTGGTGGCAAAAATAATGCCCTTTATAAATTGTCCTTGGACCCCCATTTGACTGTATTGGTAATAAAGAAAAATGAAACCATTAAAAAAGCGATCATAAAAAGCGGGGGAAAAAAACTTTAAAAAGCGAAATCTTAGCTTGTACTATAGTAAATGCTGGAAAATAGTCTAACACCCCCCTAGGTGCTTATTACACAATGTACTGACTCCTTCCATGGACTCATTGACAGGCTAAATAAATGGGCACTTATGCGTTTTCACCACCTGAGACTATGCGAATTGAAATGGTGAACTAAACGCAAAAAAACACTTTTCGGCATTTTATTAATATGCTCAGCGGTTATTGCAGCGATGTGTGGCAAGAATTGAAATGACTTTTTGCCACTGGTTATCACTGCTTTATAAATTGAGAAAAGCCCAAATTTGCCAAAAGGCGGCAATAACGGAGGCGAACAATGTAACAAACCTTTATAAATATGCCCCCTAGAGTTATTTAAAGGACAACAATATCAAAAAAAACAACATCACCCCCAGTATGTAATGTCCACACTCCAGCAGCTGTAATCACTTACTCACATTTGCAGCCATGCTGCCCTCTCTTAGATACACACAGCAAAGATGAGTGCTTAAAGCCCGCCTCCTAGATGGCCCAGGGCCATGATTAACATACCACTTTTCATTAGCTGGTGGGAATGTCTGTTACACCTCTCTCCTTCTCCTCTGCCAGTCAACAAACTTGAAATGCCCTGTTGCTAGATTCAGCCTACTAAACAAGTGATCAAGGATGGGTGAGGAGTGTTTTCCTGCATGCTAGATTTGAATGACAGTTGAGACAAACAAAATTGTTACGCCCCTTCACAGCATGGCTAATTAAAGGCAGAGAGAGGCTCGAATCAGGAAAAAAATGTATGGGGAGGGCTGCATGCCTACTCTTTCTAAAGCAATTATTTTTAAAAAAAAATGCATTGAGGCAATACAGTTATCCTTTAAAGGGCATGTCCACCCTTCTTAAAAAATTTTAATTAATAGTCTCCCTGCTCCCCCAGCCCAACCGCTATAGTTTTAATTTAGAAAGTGCCCCAACATTACTTACCTTCCCTCTCCTCTGCCGCACTGCCAGGCCCTCTGCTTTTCGAAAATGCAAGCAAAGGAGCGGACCGGCAGTCACGTCTGTGATTGCTGAGTGGCTAAGTAATGTTTGGGGCACTTTCTGATATTAAAATTTTTCATGTATGTATGTATGAAAGCATGGCACCGTAATGTAGCTGAAGGTGCATAAATTCCAAAATATATAGTTGTGGGGGGAATTTCCAACTTTCGGGACTGTTTCCTTAGAAAATGTGTAGGCTCTTCAAATTACAGAGCACTTTGATTTTTTCTTGTAATTGCATTTGAGCATGCGTCCCATTTGAGCTAGTTGGTTGCCCCGTCTCTTGTGCATCCACGCATATGGCATACCGTTTGATTCAGGACATGTGGGAGATTGAATATTTAGTGGAGGTTTTTTGATTGAGGGGGGCACTTCCAAGTTTTGGAGCTGTTTGAAATTACAGACACCTTGATTTTTTTCTTGTAATTGCACTATGCATGCTTCCAATTTGGGTTAGTTGGTGGCCATGTCTCTGTGTGCACCCACGCATATGGCATATCATTTGATTCAGGACATTTGGGGAGTTGATATTTGGTACTTTTTTTTCATTACTTGGGGTTTTGGCAGGGTTTTAACTTTAAAACTTGTTGTCTCTTTTTTTTTTCAGAAAATATGAAGTGCGAAATTCTACGAAGATCTGCGCACACACAATTGATGGTATGAAAGAAAATGGCACCGTTCCTTAGCTGAAGGTATATAGATCTGAGAATATATATTTTGGGGGGTATTTTTGAGTTAGAGGTGTTTTGGATTGTAAATCTTAAAAGTTGCTGTTATTGGGCCACTACGCATTGGCTCACTTTGTGACTAGTGGCTTTCATGTCCGTGGTGTTTAACCATGCATATGGCATACCGTTTGATTCAAGCATTTGGAAGATTGACAATTGACAAGTTTTTTTTTACATGACATGGAAATTTGCCTGATTTTTAACTTGAATGGTATTTTTATATATTTTTCCTGAAAATTTGGTAAAAAAGCGTAATTCACTACAAAACTGCGCCCACACCATTGGTGGTAATTCATTAAGAATCACACCATTGTGTGCTGAAGGTGTGTAGATATTCCAAGAATATATAGTTTTGAGGGGTATTTCTAATATAGAGGGGTGTTTAGTCTGATAAATCTGAAAGTTGCTGTAATTGGCCACTGTTCATTGGCTCACTTTGTGCTAGTTGATTCCACATCTGCGTGTGTAACCATACTAGGGCATACCGTTTGATTCAGGACATTTGGGAGATTGAATTTGGTAACTTTTTTTTACATTACTGGGAATTTTGGCATGATTTCTACCTCTCTAATTTTTTAGAAAATCTGCTAAAAACTACGAACTCTACGAAAGAACTGCGCCCACACCATTGATGGTATGAATGAACAAACTACAGAATTACATAGATAAATTTGTGTGGATTCGAGAAATATGGTTTGTGGGGGTTGTTTTGTGGGGAAAGTGCAGACTGTTCAAATTCAGATTTGGCTGAATTTTTTTGCTGTTTCTGAGCAATTGGCATTGTCTCACTTCGTGGCCATTCGCTTCCACGTCCACGTGTGTACCACCCATATGCATACCATTTGATTCGGACATTTGGGCGATTGATATTTAGTACTTTTTTAAATTACATCAGGTTTTGCATGATTTCTACCTTTTGAAGTTGTTTTTTGTTAATTTTTTCAGAAAAGTGCAAACTCCTTCAAAGAATTGCGCCCACAACATTGATGGTATGATGAACTACAGTGTTACACTAGCTGAAGTGTGTAGATTTCAGGAATATATAGTTTGGGAATGTTATTTCTGAGTTACGGGGTTGTTTTGTGGAAAAACTGCAGACTGTTCAAATTCGAGTTGGCTAAATATTTTGCTGTTTCTGAGCCATCGTGCATTGTCTACTTCGTGGCTTTTCTCACTCCACGCCCCGTGTGTACCACACATATGGCATACCGTTTGATTCAGGACATTTGGGAGATGGATATTTAGTAACTTTTTTTACATTCCATGAGGTTTGGGCATGATTTCTATTTTTGTTAGTTAGTTGGTAGCCATGTCTCTGGGTACACCCATGAATGTGCATACCGTTTTTTATTCATATTTGAGATGCGTTTGAACTTTCCTCCACAGTTTTTAGCTGAAATTTGCATTTGATTTTGTCTCTGATTTTACAGTTGAGGAAAAAAGGAAATGTGAGAAAATAACTTACAATTGGACGAAGAGCTGCGTCCGGGTATCTGCATTTTGATCGAACTTACCTCACTCGTAAAATCCTGGCGGGTGTAGTTTCTAAAAATATCTCACTTGTGGGGATATTTTCGTTAATTTGGAAGACATTCAATGTTAACTGTCAGTAGTAGTTATACATTTCAATTTGGGTGTAATATTCTGAAGGTGCATTTTTAGTTTGGGGGGTCTCCTGTACAGGAAAAGTGGGGGTACCTACATATATCTGGTATCGTGTACTTGGGAGTATCAGAGCTTTTAGGAACAGTAGATTTTTGTGTGTAACCTTAAGATAACTATAATAAAAAGGGGGAAATCCATGAAGTTTGCAAATTTTCATTTTCTTTACATATTTTACCCATAACCAGTAAAATTCCCAGAAAAGTTACAAAATCTGTTACCGGTGTCTTTGTGCTGAAAAAAACAATGTATATATTCCGGATTTACTGCAAGGTTTCCTACTGTAAATTAGTCTAAGCGTTTAGGGCAAAAATCCTGAAAAATTCTTCTGGCAGTTAACGCAAAAAAAAATGAAATCTGCTGGCACTGAAAGGGTTAAATCTGCCCTGACTTCAACACAGTGCTTTCTGGTGACTTTAATAACTGAGCATCCTCATCACAAACAGTATGTCTTTGTTTATTTCAGCACAGTTTTATACCGTACACAGATTATGCGGGTGGTAATGGGAAGATTATGGATAAGACCTATTTGCACAATGTTGCAAGCTACTATGCAATTATTGAATGCCATTCCTATCATCTGTGACTAAATGTGCTTTCTTTGTCTTTACATTTAATATACTGGATCTTACTGCAGTCCTTTCACACATGTCTTTTTTTTCTTAATTTGTTTGCCTTTTAAGCAAACAGTTGACAAAATTTCAAAATTTTCGAAATTCTTCCTAACTGATATCAAACGTGAAGCCACAAATGTTAACTTTTACCCTTTTAAACAGGAAATTGCACCAAAAAATTAAGTCATAGGACTGTATTAATCTGTTTTGTTAATTACTTTATGGCCGGTAAAACTGAACAAAAATCAATGAATTGTCTTCTAGGCTTAGGGCTAGACCACACTACCACCTTCAATGCACAATCCGATCCAGATTGCGGATCACGATCTGACTGTGCGTTAAAATCACATACTAGTGTTTCTAATTGGTCTGACCACACTAGGTACATTGCGTTGTGCTTTCGATCTGCTTTGAGGAGCACATGCGATCTCCCTTTTTTTCAAAATCGCATGCACACTTATAGCACAATATTTCACTTCTGTTGTGCAAAACTACACGTCCTTCCAGTTCGTTGTAGTGTGGACTCAGCCTTAGGTCACGGCCACACTGCGCCGCGAACAACCTCGATTTTGTGTGCGATTTTGATGTGTTTTCATTAGAAATGAAAACCGCATGCAATTGCGCAAAAAATGCAGAACGCAAATCGCATGCGCAATCAAATAGCACCTGGAAACGCACGGTTTTGGTGTGTTGCCGCATTTGCAATGATTGGTAAGAAACGCTATGCTCAAACGCATAAAAAAACTAGTGTGACCTAGCCCTACAACTATGATTCACAGCATAGCTCTGCTGTGTTTCTGTGTCTCATCCTCAAAAGCAAAATCCTCAAAGGACAAACCACTGAAAACATCGGTCAATCTCTAGCATCTGGCCTCTAGTGCTTAACTTGCAGCAATACTGATAACAAACATAAAATATAAACTGAACTATGGACTATAATTCGTCAGTAACATACTTTATTGTCCCTTCCTATGCTACTCTTAATCAATCCACTATGACATTCTTTCTTGTTTAAAATTTGAATGTTTCTATATTTCAATATCTTTTCGATATTAACCAGTATTGCACCATATTTGGATATAATAATATATATAGCATATATATTACTGCCCATCATTATTTGAGGTAATAATTGCTCAAATATTTCTACAATTACAATTCCTAAGTGTATTCGTTATACAAAAACCCTAAGTCTTCGAACATTCCTGCATTCTTCTATTCCTTATTATTCTAATTCCCGATAACATGTTAAGAACCAACTTTAAGTTAATGATTTTTCTTAACTGAAATTTAGGTTAAATGCCCACCATACATGAACCCATCTGATTGTATGACCTGGATTGGTGCGAATGGGAGCCTTAGTAATGAACTTAAATGAACGAGCTCATGGAATCAATCGAAAGATTAAGTATTCAATAGGTTATCATGTGACCCGGAAGAAGGGACGGTTGTTGTTTGTCCGAAGCGTGCGTCGTTCTGTTCTTGAGATAGCAACATCATCCACTCGTGAGCAGGATGCGATTTTACCCAGCAGTGAAAGGTACACTCTTGCTTCTTATTAGCTTATCACGGACAATCCGATGGCTGTCATCTTCGTGGATCTGGATTTGGACTTTGTGGGACTTGACCACTACTGTGGTGAGACCATTCCTATAGACTTTTGAGCCAGTTAATTATTGACTGTCTTCATCTTAGCCCTCTACAATATTTTTCTTTGGGGCCTTTGTGTTGGGGTATACCATCAGGACTGGATCTGTTCCCTATTTATACTTATGGCTGCACTCGATTCATGTAATTTCCCTGTATATCTGCTAGGGGTTGATTCATGGCCAGTACTCATTTCTTTTCCTATGGAACTGATGTGCCTATGGTGTTTTCATTTAGTTTTTTTCTGTGTGTGCATTTAATGATAGGGGGTTACTGTAATTATAATAAAACTGATTTGATGACTTTTAATATATAGTGTGGTGTCCACCTCCACGACCGGTATCTATTGATGAGGGTGCGTATTCCCTACCGTTTTTTGTATATTGTTGGATGTATTTATATGCAGTTTGGGGTGCCTCTTGGTTTGTGCCCTTGTACTACCTCAGCTTGAACCTTTCTGCTGTTTGTTTCTTGGCTGTTTCTGTTTCTTTGTTTTTCCCTGCCTTCCTTTATATCTATTATTCATTAGGGTTTACCCTGGAAATGCCGCCATTTCTTCTCTACATTTCTCTATATATACCTTTACACTACAGGACTTTCAACAAGCCCTTTCTATCCAATTCCATGATGGCCATGGGATGTCTGTTACTTTTGTGTGGTTTGAAACACTTAATGGCGTGTTTCAGTTTGTTCTGAAATGGCCCGTTTCAGTTTGTTCTAATTGGCCCGTGTATGGGCTGGTTTGGTTGGTGGATCATTGCCCACAGGTATGAATATCAGCCAAACGGCCATTCTTTGACACATTGTGCGTTGCGGTCGACATCCGCTCGCATGTGGTGTACAAAACCTTAAATTCTGTCGACCTGTCAAGGATATATAGCTATAGATCTGCCTCGGCTAATACCCTGATCACTGTTTTTAAAACAGCTGATCACACCACCTTTACTAAGAACGCGCAAAATAATCTAGCAGGCAGTCTATGTTTTACGATCGCTCGTGATACTGCACAAATGGACTTGCACAAATGGTAAAGCAGTGTCGTAAGTCTTGATTAGTCATTCTGTAAACCTGATCGCATATTTAGCCTGGCTGCTGCATATGGGATGGCTGTGTGACCAAGGGCCTTCCATTGGATTTGCCCATTCTATTACAATGCAGAAATGTCCTCAGCGTACCACATTAGTCAAATGATCGCGCCATTGGCAGAGGTCCAGTCCAAAGAGTGGATTTGCTCCCTTTAGGTACAAGACCCAGCTCCAACGCAGTACAGAAAGTCTCTTATAAATTTTGTCCCACCAACTTAGCCTGTTGTTTTTGATTTTGTCCCCTTGTGTGATTGAATTTGACATCCCGGTACTAGTGTTTTAAAATAGCTTGATGAGCTCAAAGCTGATATCAATGCCCAATTGGCATGTGTCTGTTACCCCTAATTATGGTTGGTCTAGCACATACTGCCCAACCCACGTCATGCAAGTCCCAGTAATGCCCAACCCACGGCCTTCAAGTGCCTCTCTTGCATTTTTTTGCAGCCCTCACGGAACAGCGGTGGGCAATGGCAATAGGGGGTGGCTTGATGTTCCCAGGGGGGCTTGGGCTTCCGGAGCATGGCTTTGGTCAGATGGGGCAAAGGGCTACATACCCCGTACCTGGTCAATGCATGGAGTGGCACAATGGGGCTCCTAGTGTGAATCATGTTTGCACCCTGGTCTAAGCAGCTGGGAAAGCTATACATGTCTTCAATTCACCTGGTGGTTTGTTCCCTGGCTTTTTTGAAATTACTGAGAGAATTGAGAAATTTAGAGAGAATAAGCAGAATCTGAGGTTTTCAATTTTACTTTGTTTTGTGTCAAACCCTGCAAGGAATTCTGAAAGGTTTCTGGTATTGGCAGAACCACAGAGTCCTGATCACCTGAATGATTTAACAATAAATCAAAAAAATTCACTACAAATCTTTTGACCTTAATGGGCTTATAGTACTTTGTTATGCCTGGATCTTACTTGTTTTCTTTCTTGAATGCTCATTGATTACAAATGATGGGGGGATCTGTTGTCTTAAAATTAATTTTCTTTATGCTTTGAATCTTTCACATTCGAGACTTTGGTGTTTCTTGTAAACCAACCCGAAGAAAAGAACTAGCAGCCATAATTAACATGTGTTTCTTGTTTTAATCAATTAACTTTTTCAATAAAATGCAATCGCAGTTTGTTTTAACAAAGTTTTATTTTACTACTTCCATTTAAAGGAAACGAAGATTTTTTTCATTTATGACTAAAAAGTGGATGAACTATATTTACTACTGCAAAACATGCATGAGTGAAATCAAGGAAAGCCACTGTTTCCTCCTGGCGATTGGAGCAACATTTCTGAACCAGTTATAATCTGTAAGTTGGCAAAAAAAATTATTTTTCTGCTAAGTCCCGTTTATGTCGTTCTATTTCGGGCACTTTTAACCACTAACTTTTTACCCCAGCAAATATTTCGCAGTTCAAATGGGGCCACTTAATAAATACACCAAATACGGTAAAAAAAAAACAGAACAACATCACAATTCTGACCCACATCACACAAACTAGGTGAATTATTGGATGCATTGATATTATTGTTACAATATTTGATATAGCTGGAGCATCTGGGGACGTGTTTATCGTGAATTTCCTGAATTTGCTTTGAATGGAGAAATTTCTTCATTGTTAATAAGTTTAGAACCAGCCCCTGAGCCCCTTCCTAATGCTTCCTAAAATAAGGGCAAACTGTGGCAACAGCCATCAAACCACTTTAGGGATGGCTGGGCCTGGGTGGCTGGGGGGTTCGTGTTTGTTCTCCTCTCTGGCCCAGAGAGACAAGAACACGAACCCCCCCAGCCACCCAGCCCAGCCATCCCTAAAAGTTGTTTGATGGCTGTTGCCACAGTTTGCCTTATTATTCTGGGCCCAGTGACTTGCAGCTGCTGCTGCAGGCAGCAAACCATAACTAATGTAAAACCCGGGCCCCAGGCAGCAGCCTAGCAATATAGCATACAAAATAATTATAGCCAGATCATGATGAGATATAGACAGTATAGATAGATAACACATAGATAGAATAGATAGCAGAGATAGATAAGATAGATAGATAGATGATAGATAGATAGATGATAGATAGATCGATAGATCCAGATCGATATAGATAGCAGATAGATAGATATAGATAGATAGCTAGATGATAGATATAGATAGATAGATAACTCGTGCTAGACTCGCTAGATCGCATCGATAGTCGATCGCTACTGCTATTGCTCCTCGATCTGCTATGCTCGTCGCGCTAGTAGTCGCTGATGATAGATCCGCTCGCTGATCGCTCGATACTCGAGCTAGCATGCTACCGCTAGCTGCTAGCTCGCTCGTCTCGACGTCGCTGCGTCGCATCGCTATGCTCGCTCGCTCGCCTCGCTCGCCCGGATGCTCTAGCCTATCTAGCGAGCTCGCTCGCTCGCTAGCTGCGCACGCTATCAGCATAGTCTGCTCGCTCGCTAGACTCGATAGCGACTCGCTGATCGATCGCTAACGCCGACATCGTACGCGCTCGCTCGCTATCTTCATCGCTAGCTCCTCGCTTGCTCCATCATAGCTGACATGTACTCGCTCTCATGCTCGCTAGCTCGCTCCTCGCTCGCTCGCTGCTCGCTATCCGCTGCTCGCTCGCTGCTGCTCGCTGCTAGCTCGCTCTCGCTCTCGCTCGCTCGCTGCTCGCTCTCTGCAGTCCGCTCGCTGACTAGCTCGCTCGGCTCCGCTCGCTCCTCGCTCGCGCCGCGTTCGCTCGCTCGCGCGCGCCGCGTCGCTCGCTCAGCCCCGTTCGTCGCTCGCGCGCGCTCGCTCCGTCGCTCGCTCGCCGCGCTCCCGCTCGCTCGATGCCTCGCCTTGCTCAGCTCGCTGCTCGCTCGCTCACGCTGGCTCGCTCGCTCGCTGCTCCTCTCGCTCGCGGCTCGCTCGCGCTCGCTGCTCATGTCGCCTCCTCTCGCTACATTATCGATCAGATGATCGCTCGCTAGCTCGCAGCGTTAGATCGCTCGATAGCTAGCTAGCATCAGCTAGCAGAGTTCGATCAGTAGTGCGCAGCATCGCTTCTTAATACCTGTGCATTAGCTCAGATCGCGCTGAGTGATCAAGATAGTCGATACATCGCCTCGCATAGAGCGCTTAGCATATCAATAGCATAGCGTCTTAGTAAGACGCTCGCTGATCGCTAGCTCGGCTCTAGCTCGCTAGCCACTCTGCTGACGCTAATCAGCATCGATAGCTAGCATACGATCTTGCCGACTGACTGATGCTAGATGAGATCTAGTAAGTAATCGTCGCTGCTAGATCGACTGAAGACTGCTGCGCTCGCTCGCTGCGCACTCGCTCGCGCTGCTCGCTGCTGCCTCGCCTCGCTCGCTCGCCGCTCGTCGCCTGCTAGCTCGCTCCGAGCTCGCTCGCTGCTGCTCGCTCGCTCGCTACCTCGTTCGCTCGCCGTCCCGCCTCTCGCTCAGCTCGATAGCTCGCCGCGTTGACCGCTCATCAGCTCTCGCTCAGTAGCTCGCTCGCTCCACTGCTCTGCTCGCTCGCTCGCTCGGTCCCCGTTCGCTCGTCGCTCGCCTCTACGCGTCCGCCTCGCTCGCTCGCCTCTCCCTGCGCTCGCCTCGCTCTCTACTACGCTCGCTGCCTGCTCGCTCGCTGGACTGCTCCAGCTGATCCGCTCGCCACTCGTCGCCTCTCTGCTCGCGTTCGCTGCTCGCTGCTCGCCTCTCTCGCTCCTCGCTCGCTTCTAGCTCGATGCGTTCGTGCTAGATGATCGGCCAGGACTAGCCGAGTTGCACTCGCTCGCTCGATACAGCTTATCAGATCGATACATAAGCAGCTCGATGCTCGCTTAGACCAGCTAGATCAGCAGATAGTTGATGATACATAGCATCCGATAGCAAATGCATCAGCTGTGATAGCATGCATGCTCTATAGATGAAGCTAAGCTCGTGATAAATGAGTCGATGCAATGATAGTATGATCCCTGCTCGCTAGGATGCTGCGGATCCGTGGTCTCGATGGGCCCTTTCCGGGTTGCTCGCTCGCTCGCTCCATGCTCACTCGATGATGCTCGATCAGATCGCTGCCGCTGAGCTCGCTAGCTAGATCGATAGATAGCCAGAGTTAGATAGCAGAGTTTAGATAGATAGATAGATAGCAGAGTTAGATAGATATATAGATAGATAGATAGCAGAGTTAGATAGATAGATAGATAGATAGATAGATAGATAGCAGAGTTAGATAGATAGATAAATAGATAGATAGCAAAGATAGATAGATAGATAGCAAAGATAGATAGCAAAGATAGATAGATAGATAGCAAAGATAGATAGCAAAGATAGATAGATAGATAGCAAAGATAGATAGCAAAGATAGATAGATATAGATAAGATAGATAGATAGATAGCAAGAAGATAAGATAGATGCAAAGTTAGATAGCATAGATAGATAGATAGATAGATAGATAGATGATAGATCGATAGATGATAGATAGATGGATAGACGTGTAAAAGACTATAGATAGAATCAACTGTATAAAGCCCCTCCCACTTCTTGACAAGCCACATCCCACTTCCTGACAAAGCACCCCCCCTTCCATTAAAACCACACCCCTTCCGAGGGACGAGGGGGGGGCATTTGGAATTGTGTCAGGTGGCAAAAAGTCTAGAGACGGCCCTGAAGCATAAGACCTCCAATTAAAGGGAAGTGTTGGGGGTGCTACTACCACATGGAAGCTTGGTCAATCTTCCTGCAAGAAGCTTCGCTACAATATATACACAAAAGGGGGTCTGTGGAGCAATCCTGTGGCAAAATTACTTTATAACAAATAGTGGAAGTGCTACTGATCTGACCAAAACATTAGAACAAACAAGAAAAGAGATGATCAATGCACATTCCTACCCCATATACTATCATAATACTGTGCTAGTGCAAACAGTAAAAATATGGGTTTTTTGTTACATTTTATGCATAAAAGTGAAAAGCCTTCCAACCACACAAGTCAAGTAACCCCAGTATAGAAGGTCCTCGCAATTTACCTTGGTCATTTTTAATTATATAAAATTATGATTAGCAAACTTTTGCATTTCTCATTCTTACACACTTGATCCATATAACCAGGCTCTCTCCTTTCCCCCTCAGCCCTTTGGCTTTTTAAATGAGGGAAGAGGCCATCCAGTGCTTTATTTTAAAGGCATAGGACCTCCCATTAAAGGGGCGTGTTGGGGTTGCTATTACACATGAGGCTTGACCAAGCCTCCCAATATATAACAATACAAGAATGGAGGGAAGAGGCCATCCAGAGCCTGTTATATGGATCCAGTGTGTAAGAATGAGAAATGCAAAGTTTGCTAATCGTAATAAGTAAAAGAAATTGAAAAGGTTAGACGTTAGGACCTTCCAGACTGGGTTACCTTGACGTGGTTGGAAGGCTTTCATTCATGTGATCACAGAAATGTATACTAAAACCCCTTTGTTATAAGTATGCCAGTGTGCAGATAATATGATTTGTATGGGCCTGAGGAATGTGCATTGATTATTTTTCTATGTTTGTATAAATGTTTGCACCAGATCAGTTGCACTTCCGCTAAATGTAGTTGTAAATTAGCCTAATTGGAGTGCTTCCACAATTCTTGTATTGTATGTATTTATTGGGAGCTTGGTCAAGCCTCCATGTGGTAATAGCACCCCCAATGCCCCTTAATGGGAGGTCCTATGCCTTTAAAATAAAGCACTGGATGGCCTCTTCCCACATTTTAAAAAGCCAAAGGGCTGAGGGGAAGGGAGAGAGCCGTTATATGGATTCAGTGTGTAAGAATGAGAATGCAAAAGTTTGCTAATCGTAATTGAAGTAAAAGAAATTGAAAAGGTTAGACTTTAGGACCTTCCAACTGGGTTACCTTGACGTGGTTGGAAGGCTTTTCATTCAGTGATGATCAGTAATGTATACAAAAACCTCTTTGTTTATAAAGTATGCCAGTGTGCAGATAATATGATATTGTATGGGGCTAAGGAGGATTTCCATTCAATAATTAAAAATTCAATTCATCATAATTTGTTATATATATTTATTTTTTATTATCATATCATTATCAATCAATCAATTATGTCACTCACTGTGAGAGAGAGAGTCAGACTCAGATCTCAGTCGTCAGATGAAGAGGAGCACTGCCCTGCAGCAGAGGAGATGGTCGGCAGGGACGGGAGTCACGGTCACGTGATGGGACACTGTCGGACACACACTCAACTGGTCTGGCACTTGACTTGTCCACTGTCCAGCGGTGTCCGTGTCCACACCACGACACGCAGGCGGGCGGCCTCCAGCAGCAGACTCTTGTCCTGGCCTGCGCTGCGCGGGCTGAACAAGTTGAGCTCTCTCAGTGCTGAGCGCTGACGTCACTACGCAGCGCACGCAATCACGAGTGGATGGAGCCGGAGGTGGAGTCAGCCAGGATCGGACTTCGGTCTTCTCCGAACTCCGGGTTGTAAGTAACTGTAACTAACTACTAGTAACCGGTAACTGCTACTCTAGGTAGGTCCGGGGACCCCCCCCCCCCCCCCCCAACAGATTAGGGAGGGAGTTGGGCAGCCGGCGGATGCCGGCCTCCATTTAAAAAAAATAAAAAACAGTGACAGAGACTGAGACAGTGACAGTGCCGCTTCCCTACAGGGTGCCGCTCTGCATTGTGCTGCACCCTGCATCATTAGCGAGGCGGCACTGTATGCCTTGAATATTAAGCATTGGATGAGAGGCCTCTTCCCTCCTTATTAAAAGCCAGTAGGCGGGGGGAAGTGATAGCCTGTAATACTAATCCAATGCAAGGTCATGGAGACAACCTTCCCAAGAAAAAATGCAACCAAGCAGGGATAAATGACCCAAGGTAAATTGTTAGGACCTTCCATACTGGGGTTACCTTGACGTGGTTGGAAGGCTTTTCACTTTTATGCATAAAATTCTAACTAAAAACCCCCATGTTTTTGCTGTTTGCACTAGTAGATATTTTTTTATATATGGGGCCCGGGTATGTGTTTTTATTTTCTTTTTTTGTGTATATATATATATATATATATATATATATATATATATACATATATATATATATATACATTATATATATATATATTCAAATAGAGAATGAAGAAGCATTTCTGGGTTTTGTAACAATCTTTATTGAAGCAAACATCAAAGCGGTTTCCGCAGCGGACCGAAACGGATTGATGTTTTCTTCATTAAAGAAGATTGTTACAAAACCAAGGAGTGCTCCTTTATTCTCCGTTTGAATATAATTGTACCTTAGGAGGCACCCAGGTGGCTGTAAGCGGAGTTTCGAGAGTGCCACCCCCACACAAACTATCTCTCTCTCTCTCTCTTTGGTGTAGAGTGTGGTGAGACTGTATATAAATTTATATTTTTCCCTGAATTAAAGATTCCTAATTAAGATTATCTACAGGCTAAACACTTTTTTTCCTGTATAAAAGCCAATAAACTGTTTACTGAATTGCATATCAAAGCTATTTTTACACAAAGATCCATCATTGCAAGAAAAGTAAGTTATTGAACAGAACAGGCAGTCAAATCACATTCTCGCTATACTATATTGTGTCTGTTGACACCACCATTAGCAAACATTCCAGAATCTGGCTCGAACATAAATGGATGGGTCCTAAATAAATATACCTACTCTGTGAGGAACACAGATTGGAATACAGAATGAATTGATTAGCTCATGAATTCATTCTTTCTTGTAAAGTAAATGCCCATTTTAGCCAATGTATCAATGTATCAGGTTGATCTTTTCTTTCCATTGTCACCTGTTAAAGGGTAACTGTGGTCTTGAATTCTTCCAAACTAGTAAGGATTATATAAAAATCCTAACATCATATCTTCAAAATAAAATCTAAATTACACCTCTAGATAAAATCTGTGAGAAGTTATTGCTGGAAAGGTTCAGCAATATTATTTCCTTATGGAACACTTCCTGTTGTCAGCCATGTGACCAGCTTGTAGCCATGTGACCAGCCTCTGCCTGCATTAATAGACTCCAATTCTCAACTGTAATTTTTTCCCCAGCTACTTCCTGAGTTCTCCAGCATTAAAGGATAACTGTATTGCCTCAATGCCTTTTTGTTTTTTAAACTGTTTTCAAAAGAGTAAAGGTATGCAGCCCTCCCCATACTTTTTTCCCCTGATTGAAGGCAGCCTCTCTCTGCCTTCAATTAGCCATGATGTGAAGGGGGCGTAACAATTCTGTCTGCCTGTAATTGTCACTCAAAATTAGCATGCGAGAAAACACTCCTCCACCTATTCTTAATCAACTTGATTATGTAGGCTGTATCCTAGCAACCGAACAGTTCAAGTTTGTTTGACTGGCAGAGGAGGAGGAGAGAGGTTGTAACAGACATTCCCACCAGCCAATGACAAGTGATATGTTAACCAGGGCCCTGGGCCCTCTAGGAGGCAGACTTTTAGCACTCATCTTTGCTGTGTGATATCCAAGGGAGGGCAGCATGGCTGTAAATGTGAGTAAGCGATTTCAGCTGCTGGAAGTGTGGACATGTTATGGGGGTAATGTTATTTTTTTTATTTTGTTGTCCTTTAAGTCTAAACTTAGCATGCTTCTCCCCCGGAGTGGACGGCGGGGCAGAGGTTAGATGATGGCACTCAACCTACTGGAAGCAGGAAGTTTGAACATTCACCCCAATGTAATTTTTCACAGGCTCCAGCCAGAGATGCGATTATTGTCTCATTTTAAAGGAAATACTGTAGGCTTTCATTTGACCTTAACTTGTTTTGAGACTACAGTTGCCCGCTAAATATCAATGAGCTGAGCATATGGTAATGGAAGCTTCTGCAAATACACCAGCTATAAGTTTCTTTCTGGAGATGAAAACTGGGCATGCCAAGTATAAACACATCACTGTAGATAGGCCATGATATTATTGCTTTGTTAAGCTATGAGGCAGGTCTATGTTTTTAAAGCTTTGGTAAACTCAATCAAATTAATACGCACCTGCACGTTTTGGGAGCGTACTTCCATAGTCCCGGATCCAGTGCTACAAACACCTCCTGAAAAGTCCTATCTCCCAAATAGGCATGAAATTTGCACCACACACAGTGAAGTTCCCCAAATCGGAGGCAGGCAACCGGACTCGTGGTAAGTAGAAGTAAAAAGTCAAAATTTATTCAAATCATTAAAATCACACACTGCTGGGTCCAGAAGATCCTGGCCAGGAGCACACACATCCAAACTCCGCCCTACGCGTTTCGTGGAACAGCTTCCACTTCCTCAGGGGCTCAAAGGGTGTATCCCTCCAGGTACTATATATACACTCCAACATTAACCCCTTATTAGGCTAATTCAATACATAACCACACCCACCTTGTAGAACACACAGTGTCAATTATATAATATAAAATCAGAACACTTAATGGAACATAAACACAATATGTCCTAGCAATTATCATGATAGCAAACCAAATTAGAGCCACTGATACTACATCCCACTTATACACAGAAAATGGAGTCAGTGTAACATCTTCATAAAGTTAAATACAATAAATATGAATATATATATATATATATATATAAATACAAATATAAATGTAAATATGACCGACAGGCATCTGAAGAGGTTAAACGACGTCATAAATAAGAGTTGTCATAAATAAGAGTTTGGTAAACTCACATTGTTATATTTAGACCATATTTTTGCCTTGCCTTTGCCTTGATATCAATTTGTTTTCTTATTTTGCCACTTCTAAATATATTAAGGCTTAATTAAAAAAATTGCGTTCTGGGTCATAAAGATGAAGATTTGGTCCTTTTATCGTGTTGGGTTATTTTTAATTAATTAAAGAGAATATTTAAGCTTAAATATTTCCCTGACATATAACTCTAATTAAGATAAACTGTTACTGCCTTGACTAAAGAAATACAGTATTCAGTAAATGTTTCCTTCTTTGTCCAGTAAACAAAGTCCCTGGTGTCTGCCCCCTTACCGGTTGATGACTTGGGCATGCTCAGTGCTTCATCTGGGTAGAGAGAAGCTCTTCACCCAGCTACTTTGTATCTCCCTTTGCTAAGTGGAGGCAGGTGAGCTTTCCATATAGTATATGTATCTATGTACGTAAGTATAATTTTATTTATAAAGTGCCACTTAGGTAAGCAGCGTTGTACATTATAAAATACAGAGTATACAAACAAGGGGATAAGTACAAGCAATTATACAGATAAATTAAATACAATTTCGTACATTGGTTAAGGACAAATAAGGAAAAAGATCCCTGCCCCAAAGAGCTTACAACATACATCCCACGGGTGGGACAACATACAGATACAAGTGGGGGGATGGGTACAAAGTGCTTGTTGTACTGGTGCTCAGCAAGGTAGGATAACAGTCTAGATTTGAAAGTTTTAATGGATGTCCCCAGGCGAAGCGAGGAGGGAGAGAGTTCCGGTAGGGAGCAGCAAGAGAGGATTTTTTAAAGCGGGAGGAAGCAGTGTTTGTTGAGGGTTTGTGGGGAAGATTTCCTTGCGAGGAGGGCATGGCCAGGAACATAAGGGACCAAGAGAGAAGGGATTTAAGTCACCGATTAGGTTTTACCTGGACAAACTGGGAATCGACCCTTCTGTCCGGGTTTAGGATCCTCTTTCTAGCTGTCCGGGTTTGTGCTGGTCAGGAGATGTTGAAGATTTGTAGTGGGGGGGGACCTCTGACTGCAGCCTCAGCCAATCCATTTGGCTCTTGTCTGCAGACTTTTCCATTGGAGGAAGGAAGGTTGGTGTGCAGCAGCAGCCGATTGTGTCAATAAAGTTTGAACTATTTGAAAACAAAAAGTTTGAGTGACTGGACTTGGGTCAATGAAGAGGTGTAAATCACCAGAGACCAACTAAGGTATGTGTAATGGGTAGAGATGTCCGAACTTTGCAAAATCCGGTCCGCTCGAGGATCCGCGAATTTTCGAAAAAATCCGAAAATACCCTTGAAGTTACGAGATTTTCCGTATTTTCGAAAATTTTCGAAATTACAGGTTTTCGCGTATCGAAAATTACGGGAAAAGTAGTATTTTCGAAAATATGTATTTTCGAAAATACATGTAATCCTCGTAATTTCGAAAATATGTATTTATTGAAATAAGATAAATCTTTGTATTTTCGAAAATTTTCGAAATTACGTGTTTTCTCGTATTTTCGAAAATTCTCGAAATTGCGCGAAACTCGTAATTTCGAAAATACGAAAAATTTGCGAATCGGAAGTTCGGAAGGCGGAAAATCCGGAAAATCCGGAAAAATCCGCCGTTCGCGAATGGGATAAATCCGCGGCGGATCCGGGTTCAGATCCGCGAACCGGCCATCCCTAGTAATGGGCTGTTTATTTTGAGTGGAAACATTTCCAATTATTTTACCTGACAAACCTAAAAAATAGGGGACAGCACCGATAGGATCCAAAATTCCACTCAAGTCCTTGAAGCCAATGATAAACCCAGTTCAGATCCACAGACCCCTAACAATCTAAAACAAAAGGAAAGTGATCCCATGTAAAGTATAAAACATATGAACATTTATTAAACATACACATTCATAAAAACACTGGGCATCCCCCGATATACAACAGCACACATGGCCAGATCTGATCCTCAGAAGTGAAGCCAAATAGAAGCAGTCTCTTAAAGGGCTCTAAGAAATCCTCCTAAATGCAACACAATTGGAAACAGTTTCACTGTACCAAAAAAAAAAATTATATTTAAACATATTACCCCACAAAACTGATAGATTGTTCAATTTAAAATGATCCCAGGAGCTCCTATACCTGCACCTGATCCCTCAACACATCTATCTTCACTTCAGCTTTAACGCTGATTTCGCAGCCAATCACTGACTGCTGTTACCAGTCGAGCCTCAGGAGGCTGGATGGGGGGGATCGGGAGCCCCTAAAGCCATGACCGCATAGCAATTGGCAGTCCCACAAAGTGTGAAGGAGATCGCCAGTAAGGGAGACCCGGTGACGTTACAGAACTTCCTCCCTCACCAGAGTCTTCCATTAGGCTTTCCTTGTGCTGCCCATGGTGGTCTAGTTGGGGTACTGCACTGCGATCTCCAGATTGCAGTGCAGTAGATGCTATAGTAAGTTATCAGTGTCTGACAGCTTTCTATAGCATTTGTAAATGGAGCTCAGTGTTCTACTTTTAAAGACTTTTAAAAAATGGGGGCAGAGACCAATATTAGGTGTTATCGAAACTTCCCAGGGTAAGGTGTCAAAATACAATTGTGCATGGCAGACAGTTGGTATTGAACCTTCCCTCTCTATTAAGGCTTTGTTTCTTTATTTTACCATAAAATGCCTCCTTGTCAACTCTCTTGAACCAGTCCTGTTCCTTTGCCAAGATGTTAACATTACAATTTTCAAAGGTATGTCCTTTTTCCTTAGAATGCAGGTACACGGCTGAGTCCTGACCCGAGGAATTGGCTCTCCTGTGCTGGGCCATACGTTGGTGCAGTTGCTGTTTGCGTAACCTTAAGATATAACTTAACAGGAAAAATACACTAAAAATTAAAAAATTAAAACATTTTTTTTTACACATTTTACTCAAAAACCCAGTAAAATCTCCAGAGAAGTTACAAAATTCTGTTACCATGTTAAAGTATACTTTGTGCCAAAAAAAATATACATAACATTCCCTATCTACTGCAAGGTTTACTACTGTAAACTTTATCTGTTGTATTCAATTAGATCAACTGGACTTGAAATGTAGTTCTTGAAGACAATTCAACACACACAAAAATACTGTAAACTTTGACTGAACCAAATAAGTCTAAATTCTTGAAAATTCTTCTGGCACAGAACGCACCCAAAGTGGGGAATTCTCCTGGCATTGAGAGGGTTAAACTGCATGTGTTCAAATGTGTACTTGTTTATGTTTGTGATAAAGTTTGTGAGTTTAAGGTGTGTGTGTAATGTTTGTCTGTATTGGTTTGTTATAGGGGGTACCAGTAATTTTAAGTTTGTTATTGCTTATATTTTATTTAATATATTAACAGGGTTAATATATTAAATAATTTGCCCCAACCAATCAGTTGTTAGCTTCCAAATGTTAAATAAGATCTGATTGTTTGGGGCAAAATTAGCACCATTTTAAGCTATAAGAACTTTTAATTAATCTCCCTGTAAGAATGCCACACATACTGTAATAGTAATAGTAATGTAAACTGCTTAATGCCTTACTATTATATGTAATATTCTTAACATATTGAATAAAATATAAATGAAAAAATAAACTTACAGTGCAACACTTTAAACTCACGATAACGTTATACCAGTTAGTGTAAATTTAACTCCTTTGCGGTGGATGCGCAGGTAAGCAAAAATTACCCGAGTAACCACCACAAGAGATGTTATTGGCTTGACTTCATGGTACTTTTTGTCCCCAACTAAAATCTAGGGTTAAAAGTCCCGCAATGGTTAAAGATCAGAATGCACCAAGACCCACTAATATCGCTGGCGCCATTGCATCAATAAGCCAACAGTGGCTCTCAGTGATTACATTTATATACATCCACACCTATTTTAAGCCATGCCCATTTTTAAACCACACCCACCTGTTCTACGGTGCCTAATAACACTTTCCCATATGTTCGAGTTTACTATAACAAAAAGATGACAACCCTTTTTTCATATCCTTATAATGCTGAATTTATGTGACAAAATGACATTGAATGAAAAGTGCTACCTAATTTTAATCACCAGTTTCTGGACTACAAGTCAGATAAAATAGGATTTGGTCTACATCTTTTACTAAACCATTTCTCCGGTTACAGCACTGGTGGTGTATTTGTGTATATTTTAATGTCAGACAATAAAGAATATTTTTTGTGTGACAAATATACATTCTTTCCAACATATGCTATTCTAAGTAAAATGGGTATTCTTTGTTTTATTATCCTAATTTAGCCTTAATAATGGATCTAAACATATTGCCACCAGATATTTATTTTTGCTTCTAGTTTCATTTTTTGGGGAAAAAAAAAACCAACACAGTACAGCTCTGCTGTCTGGTTACCATGGGAACCACAGCCTATTATTCTACATTGTCATTCATCAAGACAGAATAGATCCTGCAGACCTAAATGCCTCCAGTCTGCAGTAGTATTTTTTAAAGCTATGTTTTCTTAACCCTTTCCAATCCTATGGCTCTCTATATGTACATATCCAAGGAAAATACGTTCAATTCTGATTAATAAAAACAGAAATATCTCAATGCAGCTTGTTGCAGGTTGAAAAAAATGTCTATGTCGAATGCTTGAATACTGGAATACAGAAGTGTGCCATCGGTGTACTGCACATATTATGCATGTGTGCAAATCATTCTTATTTTTAATGAATTTTAAAAATCTCCAAACACTTTCTGTTTGCATATTTTATAATATTGGCCTGGTGGTCTACCCATACCACCTTGCCCTTTTTCTAAGCATCACCTGTTTTAAAGGGTATCTATACTCTAAATGGAAAGTACCTGGGGCAGGGAGGTAGGATTGATTATTCCTACCTCACAATATGGTTTTGTTGAGGAGCTACAGCATGTACAGGTTTCATTTGCCAGGTTAGTCCTGGGCTATTCCTTTATTAAAGATAGTGCTGAAGACTGGTAAGATCAGTTTTCTTTGGGCTGCTGCTCCTCACAGAAACAATATTGGGAGGTAGGAATAACCAATCCTATACCCCTGTCCCATGTACTTTTCAGTTTAACTGTTTTTAAATGTCATGGGGGAAGGTTACATAAGCAGGTTTATTTAGGTTTATTTCCTAGTGTTTGAAAATACAACAAACAACACTATAAATACACTTATATTTAATAAATTAGTAGGGTATGCCTACAGTTAGGACCCAAATCACTGTCTATGTCCCCATTCAGAGTTAATCTGGTGTTGATATCCTAAATCTCTAGATGCAGCTCAATTATCCAATCAACAAAACAATAATCATCCGTCCATCCTACAAAATTTTATACATACTTTCCCTGCCTCCTAAAAGCCCCAGTCTTGCTTACTTACCTCCCCTGTGTTCCCTAAAAGTCCGATATTGAAGTGTACAAGCTTATTACGATCTTGCAAACATGTAGATTCATTTTAAGACATCATGGCCAGAATTGATTGCTGTGCTTGGAAGAAGAACAGTTGATGATGACAGGAGAGTCCAGAATGGGAGAAATAGCAAATTTGTGAAAACCTCAATTTGAATATTTGTTTTTTAGTTATTTCTACATGTTCCCTAGATCATTTCTCAGGTATCTGAGCTATTAAACTAACTTTTTATTGCTATTTATACTTTAAATTTAATCAGAAATCTCGGAATAGAATTTGGCGGTTCCGTATTTAACATTTTTGACTGAAATTTTGCATTGAGGCTCTTTGTCAATCCCCCCCCCCATGTTTTTGGGCATCTAGACATGTACCGTAACCAGTGAATTAAGCTAGAACCAATGCATTAAACTGAAATAAAGAGAAATCTTTCTTTACCAAGCTTTTTCAGATGCTTGACCAGATCAAAACCACAACAGAACTATAATTTTAACATGCAAATCTCATAATTTGTCTCCATGTAGTTTTCAAATGGATACAGAAAGATCCCACTGCTCCAAAACCTTTACGTGTTATAAATCTGAGCTGTAGATCCTGAGAAATCATCATTTGAAATCACAGCATTTAGAGGGAAAGACCTGTCACTCATGAAGCAGAAATTATAAAATTTTCTCCATCCCTGACCTCTTACTAGGATCTTTGGCTGCCTGCCAGCACACTTTCTTCAACAATGAAGAGAATCAACAGAGAAAAGAAGGGAGGGGGAGGGAGGTGGAGATGTGTTAGCAGAGCAGTGTCCATGGTGAGGCTGTGCAGAGCTTATAAGTGTTGTATCGACTGGACTTGAAGTTTAGTTTCTTAGGGCCATATTTATAAAGCCCCGGTATCACTTATTAGTGATACCATGCGTTAGTTAATTTACGATCGCGGTTGTAAATGTACAACCGCGTTCGTACATTTATGACCGTACGTTCGTTAATTAACGAAAGTTCGATTGTAGAATACCGTGCGGTAGAAAACTACCACAATGGTATTCTATGGGGAATGTAAATCTACAATTTCCTTATCGTAGATTTACGATCGATATTGTAAATTTACTATCATTATCGTAAATTTATGATCGTTAAACCGATGCCGATCGTTAAAGTCCCTTATTGACGTTTAACTAGCCATCAGATTGGCTTTGTCAATTCAGAAGTATCTTTAGCATTAAATTCCCCCGGAATGTGGCTCAATATGACTATAACATCAAGATGTCAGGGACCTCATGAATGCAAGGTGTTGATTGCATTGTAGATAAAAGTTGCTATTAAACTACCCAGGATAAGGCAACAGCATTATATGTGATAGATAGTATAACACCTCTTTTTAACCAGTTGTACTCTCAATCTAGGATGTCAACTTCCATACTGGAGTTACCTTGTTATAGTTGGAAGAGTTTTCATTTTTATGACCATAAACATGTAACCAAAACCCCTATCTTTTTATTATATGAATTAGTACAAATGCTATAATATTGACTATTATAGGTTGTGGGTTGCTGATAAATAACACCAGCTCTAAGCTGGCAATTAATTTGTAGTTTTTCCCCCCTGCTTTTTTTGCAGACTAGGTGCATTGTGTGCAGTCAGTGGCAAACTACTGTCCTCTCAACCCTCTGTAACTACAGGGCTACCTGGCAGCACTTAACAGTGCAGTAGTTTGGCCTAGCCCTCCAAGAGTATTGGCATTAACACTTTCAATGCCAGCACTTTCCCAAAGTATTGCCATTAACACTTCCAGTGCCAGCAGAATATTACCATTAACCCTTCAGTGCCAGCAGACTTTCCTACTAATAATTTCAGTGCAAGCATTTTCCCAGAGTATTGCTATTAAATCTTCAGTACCAGCACTTTCCCGGGGTATTGACATTAACACTTTCAGTGCCAGCAGAGTATTACCTTTAACCTTTTCAGTTGCCAGTATTGACATGATATACAGTATGTACCTGCTTTCCATGTCTCCTTCATTATATTGTTAACTCCTCACCCATTCTAAGTTCTAATTGGAGAGTTGGGTGAGAGGAAGAAAGAGGCAGGGATAAGGATCTCATGGCTGGGCCACTGTTATAAAGTCTTTAGCAGCTTTTACCTGGCATTTTAGAACTGTTCTCCTTAGTATTATTAGCTGAGCTCACCCCCCCCCCTCCTTCCTTCACCTTCAGTTCATTTACAACATTGTTTTCAAGTAGAGTGAGCTGAGTTCAGGCAAATTACAACAGAACAAGGAGAGCAGTTCAAACACAGCAAGTAAAAGCTGCCAGGGAGAACCTGGGTGCCCTGGTTTAACATAGGCATCCTAGCTCTTTGCATAGGTGGCCTATGCCTAAAAACAGCCCTGGCACAGACCAGACCAACCAAATCAAAGTACTGTTCTCATGTGCAGTGCAGTATTTGAATTGAAACTGATGGCTGTGCTCTCATGCAGGGGAAGTTCTGTGTTCACAAGGGGGGTCGTTCCATTACCAGGTGCTGTTTCCGCTACTTGAACTGGAAATGTGCAGCTGACTTACAGTATTCTCTGCTCCAGATTCCAGACCAGGTTATTAATTACAATTACAGACAGCCACCATGAATGTTTTATTATTAATATATGAATGTTATGTATGTACTGTATGTATATGGAATGTTATGGTATGTATGTATATGTGGTTGCCTGCTCCCCTGATCCCTGTATCTATCTCCCAGACAGACATGACACAGGATGTAAGTAGCAGCTACAGTTGAGTTATTGATCTGCCCCTTACTGACGTTCATTCCCATGCCATGTAAGAGTAGTACCTGTAGCCAGAATAGAGTTCAATGGCATGGGGCTGGGAATGGTCTGTCTCTGTGTGGGCTGCCAGTCTGTAGAGGAAAAGTTTAAACAAACTAGTCTAGAACCCCAAGTCTCCATAGCTCCTGTCCAGCACATAAGGAATCTGCATATTAATCACTTGGTTTTGTTCTTGGCATTCTGTGTTTATTTAACCTCTTCCCAGCCATAAAGAATTCCAATAACACTGATAGATCACAATTGCTCTGAAATGGTTAACCCCTTTATCTGCAGTAATGTACTTTTATCTGACTGTTGTATGTATGTATGCTGTACTTGTATCAAAAATGCTAGTATGCTGTAATGATGTTATTAATTTGTGAATCTCTGTCTAGCTCCTTTCTCTATTTCTGTCTGTTTAATTCTATGTCTTTCTGTCCATTGGGGAATTTTGGCACTTTTGGTGCTGGAATCTGGATCTGGTTTGTTTCCTAGGTTTTTGGGTTGCTTGGCATGCCCCCAGTGGGACCAAGAGCCCCACACTTTTACCTTACACCCACATTCTTACACATATACACTGTCTCCCATGCACAGGTACTCAAACACACCCATTTACAGACACACTCACATATAGTTACATTGAGACATAGACAGGAAGAGAGTCTGTGCCTGTCTGCATCTCTTTCTATCATCTAGTCTATTCCGGTACGCTGCGTGCGGCACATGTGTCCCCCCCCCCCTAGATTTTTCCAAATACTAGCTACCACCCTGACAACCACCAAAAGAATTGATATATTCTAACCCTTATATCCCACTTGAAAAACAAGTTAATATACTTGTCAAAAACTAAATGTACTGATTTGCTTTGTTCATCTTACAAGTGAATCAAATTACTATAATATTATGGAAGCCAAGGAGTAGTAACACAGTCAACATAGTGCTAGTATTGAGTTAACACCTGTTCCTTTGGTTATGAGTATAGGAGTAGAAATCACATATAGTTTTCTTATATAGTTCAGTTTGACTATTTGCACACACCTTGACATAGTGATTACATTTTTAGGAAAACTAATCACCTTTCTAAATGACTTGCACTTCTTCTATACGGGTTTTAGTTTTTTTAATGTCGATACATATTTCAATTTTAAAAAGTTTGTATACTGTATAGCTTTCTATTCTATTGTATATTAAAAGCGCACAAAATTTCATTTCACTTTAGAAATTTTGCACACGTGAAATTTTGGTGCAAAAAAAATTAGAGGGAACATTGGTTACAACCCTGGCATTACCTATAACCTCAACAAGTATGGAACCAGAGACGTACACACAGATTTCTCCCTTCAAGGAAAATTCAGGAAAGAGAAAATATAAAGATTTTTTCTATTTGTCTTTAACTTCATTATACTTTTGATTTCTGTTTAATTTTTTTTTTACATATCCCTGCTTTGTTCCAAAAAGTTACGTTTGGCAAGATACAATCAAAAACAATCAATATTTTCACTATTTTGCTGGTTTTCGCTTTCGCGGAAAAGTATTGCTGCAGCAATGTTTTTTTTTATCTAAAACTATTTAGAAATAGTTGAAATTTTGCCTTTTTGACACACTTTCTGCCTGTTTTTGCATTTTTTGCAGTTTTAGCAGAATTTTCACCAAACATCATTACTTACTGGAATGTTCCTTTAACTTGACTATTTCTTACACAGCACTAAGGTATGTTCCCATATTAATGGAACTGGTTTGATAATTAGCTGCAGTTTGCTTAATATAAACAATGCTAAAAAAGATTAGTCCTATTAATAAAATAGAGAAAATTTGCCTGGGTGAGTTTTATACTGTTTATCATATTTTTTGCTAAAAAAAACACCACCAGGGTTATTCAATAAAAGTTATTATCGTTAAAAATGGTGCTAATTTTGCCCTAACCAATCAGATGTTAGCTTTCAAATGTTAAATAAGATCTGATTGGTTGGGGCAAAATTAGCACCATTTTAAACGATAAGCAGGGTTATTCAATAAAAGTTCTTATCATTTAAAATGGTGCTAATTTTGCCCCAACCATTCAGATCTTATTTAACATTTGAAAGCTAACATCTGATAGGTTGGGGCAAAATTAGCACCATTTTAAACAATAAGAACGTTTATTGAATAACCCTGCACATGTGTTAGGCTATTTTAAAATAACAGAGATAGGTGTTCAGTGATTTTCGCCTTTAATGAAAATTTGCCTTTTTAATAAATTTATAAGAAAAGCTGAAAGTTTAAAAAATTGTGGTGAAGTCTGGTGGCAAAAAAATAATGCTCCTTTATAAATATGTCCCTTGGACCCCCATTTGACTGTATTGGTAAATAAAGAAAAATGAAACCATTAAAAAAAGCGATCATAAAAAAGCGGGGGAAAAAAACTTTAAAAAGCGAAATCTTAGCTTGTACTATAGTAAATGCTGGAAAATAGTCTAACACCCCCCTAGGTGCTTATTACACAATGTACTGACTCCTTCCATGGACTCATTGACAGGCTAAATAAATGGGCACTTATGCGTTTTCACCACCTGAGACTATGCGAATTGAAATGGCTGAACTAAACGCAAAAAAACACTTTTCGGCATTTTATTAATATGCTCAAGCGGTTATTGCAGCGATGTGTGGCAAGAAGTGAAATGACTTTTTGCCACTGGTTATCACTGCTTTATAAATTGAGAAAAGTCCAAATTTGCCAAAAAGGCGGCAATAACGGAGGCGAACAATGTAACAAACCTTTATAAATATGCCCCCTAGAGTTATTTAAAGGACAACAATATCAAAAAAAACAACATCACCCCCAGTATGTAATGTCCACACTTCCAGCAGCTGTAATCACTTACTCACATTTGCAGCCATGCTGCCCTCTCTTAGATATCACACAGCAAAGATGAGTGCTTAAAGCCCGCCTCCTAGATGGCCCAGGGCCATGATTAACATAACACTTTTCATTAGCTGGTGGGAATGTCTGTTACAACCTCTCTCCTTCTCCTCTGCCAGTCAAACAAACTTGAAATGCCCTGTTGCTAGGATTCAGCCTACATAAACAAGTGATCAAGGATGGGTGGAGGAGTGTTTTCCTGCATGCTAGATTTGAATGACAGTTAGAGACAAACAAAATTGTTACGCCCCCTTCACAGCATGGCTAATTAAAGGCAGAGAGAGGCTCGAAATCAGGAAAAAAAATGTATGGGGAGGGCTGCATGCCTTTACTCTTTCTAAAGCAATTATTTTTAAAAAAAAATGCATTGAGGCAATACAGTTATCCTTTAAAGGGCATGTCCACCCTTCTTAAAAAATTTTAATATAATAGTCTCCCTGCTCCCCCAGCCCCAACCGCTATAGTTTTAATATTAGAAAGTGCCCCAAACATTACTTACCTTCCCTCTTTCCTCTGCCGCACTGCCAGGCCCTCTGCTTGTTCGAAAATGCAAGCAAAGGAGCGGGACCGGCAGTCACGTCTGTGATTGGCTGAGTGGCTAAGTAATGTTTGGGGCACTTTCTGATATTAAAATTTTTCATGTATGTATGTATGAAAGCATGGCACCGTAATGTAGCTGAAGGTGCATAAATTCCAAAAATATATAGTTTGTGGGGGGAATTTCCAACTTTCGGGACTGTTTCCTTAGAAAATGTGTAGGCTCTTCAAATTACAGAGCACTTTGATTTTTTCTTGTAATTGCATTTGAGCATGCGTCCCATTTGAGCTAGTTGGTTGCCACGTCTCTGTGTGCATCCACGCATATGGCATACCGTTTGATTCAGGACATGTGGGAGATTGATATTTAGTGGAGGGTTTTATTTGAGGGGGGCACTTCCAAGTTTTGGAGCTGTTTGAAATTACAGAGCACCTTGATTTTTTTTCTTGTAATTGCACTTATGCATGCTTCCAATTTGAGTTAGTTGGTGGCCATGTCTCTGTGTGCACCCACGCATATGGCATATCATTTGATTCAGGACATTTGGGAGATTGATATTTGGTAACTTTTTTTTCATTACTTGGGGTTTTGGCAGGGTTTTAACTTTAAAACTTGTTGTCTCTTTTTTTTTTCAGAAAATATGCTAAAAGTGCGAAATTCTACGAAGATCTGCGCACACACAATTGATGGTATGAATGAAAAAATGGCACCGTTCCTTAGCTGAAGGTATATAGATTCTGAGAATATATATTTTGGGGGGGTATTTTTGAGTTAGAGGGGTGTTTGGATTGTAAAATCTTAAAAGTTGCTGTTATTGGGCCACTACGCATTGGCTCACTTTGTGACTAGTGGCTTTCATGTCCGTGTGTGTAACCATGCATATGGCATACCGTTTGATTCAAGGCATTTGGAAGATTGACAATTGACAAGTTTTTTTTACATGACATGGAAATTTGCCATGATTTTTAACTTTGAATTGTATTTTTATATATTTTTCCTGAAAATTTGGTAAAAAAGCGTAATTCTACACAAAACTGCGCCCACACCATTGGTGGTATGCATTAAAGAATCACACCATTGTGTAGCTGAAGGTGTGTAGATTCCAAGAATATATAGTTTTGAGGGGTATTTCTAATATAGAGGGGTGTTTAGTCTGATAAATCTGAAAAGTTGCTGTAATTGAGCCACTGTTCATTGGCTCACTTTGTGGCTAGTTGATTCCACATCTGCGTGTGTAACCATACATAGGGCATACCGTTTGATTCAGGACATTTGGGAGATTGATATTTGGTAACTTTTTTTTACATTACTTGGAATTTTGGCATGATTTCTACCTCTAATTTTTTAGAAAATCTGCTAAAACTACGAACTTCTACGAAGAACTGCGCCCACACCATTGATGGTATGAATGAACAAACTACAGAATTACATAGATAAAGTTGTGTGGATTCGAGAAATATGGTTTGTGGGGGTTGTTTTGTGGGGAAAAGTGCAGACTGTTCAAATTCAGATTTGGCTGAATATTTTTGCTGTTTCTGAGCAATTGTGCATTGTCTCACTTCGTGGCCATTCGCTTCCACGTCCACGTGTGTAACCACACATATGCATACCATTTGATTCAGGACATTTGGGCGATTGATATTTAGTAACTTTTTTTAAAATTACATCAGGTTTTGGCATGATTTCTACCTTTTGAAGTTGTTTTTTGTTAATTTTTTCAGAAAAGTGCAAACTCCTTCAAAGAATTGCGCCCACAACATTGATGGTATGAATGAACTACAGTGTTACATAGCTGAAGGTGTGTAGATTTCAGGAATATATAGTTTGGGAATGTTATTTCTGAGTTACGGGGGTGTTTTGTGGAAAAAACTGCAGACTGTTCAAATTCGGAGTTGGCTAAATATTTTTGCTGTTTCTGAGCCATCGTGCATTGTCTAACTTCGTGGCTTTTCACTTCCACGTCCACGTGTGTAACCACACATATGGCATACCGTTTGATTCAGGACATTTGGGAGATTGATATTTAGTAACTTTTTTTTACATTCCATGAGGTTTTGGCATGATTTCTATATTTGGTTAGTTAGTTGGTAGCCATGTCTCTGGGTACACCCATGAATGTGGCATACCGTTTTTATTCATATTTGAGATGCGTTTGAACTTTCCTCCACAGTTTTTAGCTGAAATTTGCATTTGATTTTGTCTCTGATTTTACAGTTGAGGAAAAAAGGAAAATGTGAGAAAATAACTTACAATTGGACGAAGAGCTGCGTCCGGGTATCTGCATTTTGATCGAAACTTACCTCACTCGTAAAATCCTGCGGGTGTGTAGTTTCTAAAAATATCTCACTTGTGGGGATATTTTCGTTAATTTGGAAGACATTCAATGTTAACTGTCAGTAGTAGTTATACATTTCAATTTGGTGTAATATTCTTGAAGGTGCAGTTTTAGTTTGGGGGGGTCTCCTGTACAGGAAAAGTGGGGTACCTACATATATCTGGTATCGTTGTACTTGGGAGTATCAGAGCTTTTAGGAACAGTAAGATTTTTGTGTGTAACCTTAAGATAACTATAAATAAAAAGGGGGAAAATCCATGAAAGTTTGCAAATTTTTCATTTTTCTTTACATATTTTACCCATAATTCCAGTAAAATTTCCAGAAAAGTTACAAAATTCTGTTACCGTGTCTTTGTGCTGAAAAAAACAATGTATAATATTCCTGATTTACTGCAAGGTTTCCTACTGTAAAATTAGTCTAAGCGATTAAGGGCAAAATCCTGAAAATTCTTCTGGCAGTTAACGCAAAAAAAAATGAAATTCTGCTGGCACTGAAAGGGTTAAATCTGCCCTGACTTCAACACAGTGCTTTCTGGTGACTTTAATAACTGAGCATCCATCATCACAAACAGTATGTCTTTGTTTATTTCAGCACAGTTTATAGCCGTACACAGATTATGCGGGTGGTAATGGGAAGATTATGGATAAGACCTATTTGCACAATGTTGCAGCTACTATGCAATTATTGAATGCACATTCCTATCATCTGTGACTAAAATGTGCTTTCTGTCTTTACATTTAATATACTGGATCTTACTGCAGTCCTTTCACATGTCTTTTTTTTCTTAATTTGTTTGCCTTTTAAGCAAACAGTTGACAAAATTTCAAAATTTAATCGAAATTCTTCCTAACTGATATCAAACGTGAAGCCACAAATGTTAACTTTTACCCGTTTTAAACAGGAAATTGCACCATAAAAATTAAGTCATAGGACTGTATTAATCTGTTTTGGTTAAATTACATTTATGGCAGGTAAAACTGAACAAAAAATCAATGAATTGTCTTCTAGGCTTTAGGGCTAGACCACACTACCACGCTTCAATGCACAATCCGATCGCAGATTGCGGATCACGATCTGACTGTGCGTTAAAATCACATACTAGTGTTGTCTAATTGGTCTGACCACACTAGGTACATTGCGTTGTGCTTTCGATCTGCTTTGAGGAGCACATGCGATCTCCACTTTTTTGCAAAATCGCATGCACACTTATAGCACAATATTTCACGTCTGTTGCAAAACTACACGTCCATTCCAGTTCGTTGTAGTGTGGACTCAGCCTTAGGTCACGGCCACACTGCGCCGCGAACACACTCGATTTTGTGTGCGATTTTGATGTGTTTTCATTAGAAATAGAAAACCGCATGCAATTGCGCAAAAAAATGCAGAACGCAAATCGCATGCGCAATCAAATAGCACCTGGAAACGCACGGTTTTGGTGTGTTGCCGCAATTGCAATGATTGGGAAGAAACGCATGCTCAAACGCATAAAAAACTAGTGTGACCTAGCCCTACAACTATGATTTCACAGCATAGCTCTGCTGTGTTTCTGTGTCTCATCCTCAAAAGCAAAAATCCTCAAAAGGACAACATCTGAACATCTGTCAATCTCTAGCAATTGCTCTCTATTGCTTTACTTTATCAGCAAGTACTGATAATCAAACTATAAAATAATAAACTGAACTATGGACTATAATTCGTCAGTAACATACTTTATGTCCCTTCCTATGCTACTTGAAATCAATCCACTATGAATTCTTTCTTTAGTTCTAAAATTTGAATGTATTCTATAATTTCATATCTTTTCGATATTAACCAGTATTGCCACCATATTTGTATAAATATATATATATAAATATTTTACTGCCATCATTTATTGAGGTAATAATTGCTCAAATATTTCTACAATTACAAATTCCCCCATAAAATGTATTTAGCACAACCAACACTAAAGTAAACTTACAAACATAATCTTGATTCTTTTCACTTGAAACTGAATTATATTTAGATCTTTAAAGGGGCCCATACATGAACCAATCCTGATTGTATGACCGGGATTGGTGCATGTATGGGAGCCATTAGTAATGAACTTAAATGAAAGAGCTCAGGAATAATCGAAAGATTAAGTATTCAATAGGTTATCATGTGACCCGGAAGAAGGGACGTGTTTGGTTTGTCCCGAAGCGTGCGTCGGTCGGTTCTTGAGATAGCACATCAGCCACGCGGAGCAGGATGGCGTTTACCCAGCAGTGAAAGTAACAGCTTCTTCTGATTAGCTTATCACGGACAATCCGGATGGCTGTCATCTTTCGTGGATCTGGATTTGGACTTTGTGGGACTTGACCACTACTTGGGTGAGACCATTCCTTAGACTTTTGAGCCCAGTTAATTATTGACTGTCCTTCATCTTAGCCCTACTACATATTTTTCTTTGGGGCCTTTGTGTTGGGGTATACCATCAGGACTGGATATGTTCCCTATTTATACTTATGGGCTGCCAATCGATTCATAGTAACTGTTCCCTGTATATTCCTGCTAGGGGTTATTCTGCCGATACTCATTTCTTGTTCCCTATGGAACTGATGTGCCTATATGTTTTTATTTTTATGGTGTTTTTCTGTGTGTGCATTTAAATGGATAGGGGGGTAATGATATTATAATAAAAACTATTTGATACTTTTAATATATAGTGTGGTGTCCACCTCCAGACCGGTATCTATTGATGAGGTGCGTATTAGCCCTCCGTTTTTTGTATATTGTTGGATGGTATTTATATGCAGTTGGGGTGCTCTTGGGTTTTGTGCCCTTGTACTACCTAGCTTGACCTTTCTGCTGTTGTTTCTGGCTGTTTCTGTTCTTTGTTTTTCTGCCTTCTTTATTATCTATTTATTCATTAGGTTACCCTGGAAATGCCGCCATTTTCTTCTCTACATTTTCTCTGATATATACCTTTACACCTACAGGAACTTTTATAACAAGCCATTTCTATTCCATGAGGTTGCCATGGGATGTCTGTTACTTTGTGTGGTTTGACACTTAATGGCTGTGTTTCAGTTGTTCTGAAATGGCCCGTTTCAGTTGTTCTAATTGGCCCGTGTATGGGCTGTTTGGTTGGGGATCATTGCCCACAGGTATGAATATCAGCCAAAACGGCCATTCTTACACATTGTGCGTTGCTGGTCGGCATCCGCAATCGCATGTGTGTACAAACCTTAAGTCTGTCGGGACCTGTCAGAGGATATATAGCTATAGATCTGCCTGCTAGATACCCTGATCAGCTGTTTTTAAACAGCTGATCACACGCACCTTTACTAAGATACGCGCAAAATATATCTAGCAGGCAGATCTATAGTTACGATGCTGCTTGAGACTGCACAAAATGGACTTGCACAAATGGTAGCAGTGTCGTAAGTCTTGGATTAAGTCAATTCTGTAACACCTGATCGCATATTTAGCCTGGCGCTGCAGATGGGAGGGATGTGTGACAAAGGGCCTTCCATTGGATTTGCCCATTCTATTACCATGCCAGAAGTGTAAGCTCAGCGTACCACATTAGCAAATGATCGCGCCATTGGCAGAGGTCCCAGTCCAAATGAGTGTGATTTGCTCCCTTTAGGTGACAAGACCCAGCACAACGCAGTATCAGAAAGTCTCTTAATAAATTTGTCCCACCACTTAGCCTGTGTTTTTGATTTTGTCCCCTTGTGTGATTGAATTTGACATCCCTGTACTAGTGCTTTAAAATAGCTGATGGAGCTCAAGAGCTGATATCATGCCCATTGGCAGTTCTGTTACCCCTATTATGGTTGGTCTAGCACAGTAATGCCCAACCCACGGCATGCAAGTCCAGTAATGCCCAACCCACGGCCTGCAAGTGCCTCTCTTGCATTTTTTTGCAGCCCTCACGGAACCGCGGTGGGCATGGCAATAGGGGGTGGACTTGATGTTCCCAGGCGGGGCTTGGGCTTCCGGAGCATGGCTTGGTCAGATTGGGGCAGGGCTACATACACAGTCTGGTCAATGCATGGAGTGGCCACAAGTGTGGCTCCTAGTGTGAATCAGGTTTGGCACCCTGGTCTAGCAGCTGGGAAAGCTATACATGTCTCAATTCACCTGGTGGTTTGTTCCCTGGCTTTTTTGAAATTACTGAAGAGAATTGAGAAATTTAGAGGAGAATAAAGCAGTAATCTGAGGTTTTCAATTTTTAACTTTGTTTTGTGTCAAAACACTGCAAGGAAATTCTGAAAGGTTTCTGGTATTGGCAGAAACCACAGAGTCTGATCACCTGAATGATTTAACAATAAATCAAAAAAATTACTACAAATCTTTTGACTGAATGGTGCTTATATGTACTTTGTTAGGCTGGATCTTAATTGGTTTTCTTAATGCTATTGATTACAAAATGAATCTGTTTCTTAAAATTAATTCTTTATGATTTATCTTTCACAATTCGAGACTTTGGTTCTTGTAACCCGAAGAAAAGAAAATAGCAGCAATAAATGTAACATGTGTTTCTTGTTTTATCAATTACTTTTTCAATAAAATGCAATAGCAGTTTGTTTTACAAAGTTTTATTTTACTTCCATTTAAAAGGAAACAGAAGATTTGTTTTTATTTATGACTAAAAAGTGGATGAACTATATTTACTACTGCACATGCATGAGCTGAAAATCAAGGAAAGCCAACTGTTTCCTCCTGACGATTGAGCAGCATTTCTGACAGTTAATAAGCTGTAAGTTGGCAAAAAAAAATTATTTTTGGATAAGTCCTGTTATGTCTTTCTATTTCGGCACTTTTAACCACTACTTTTTACCCCAGCAAATATTATCGCAGTTCAAATGGGCCACTTAATAAATACACCAAATAAAGGTAAAAAAAAAAAAAACCAGAACAACATCACAATATCTGACCACATTCACACAAACCTAGGTGAATTATTGATGCATTGATATTATTGTTACAATATTTGATATAGCTGGAGCATCTGGGGAAGTGTTATCTGTGAATTTCCTGAAATTTGCTTTGAATGAGAAATTTCTTCATTGTTAATAAGTTTAGCTGTATACCTCACTGATACAAATATACAAAAATATATTTATTATATAATTATCTAGAAAAATAGAAAATGTATTTACAATTGAAAAGTTGAAGCAGGTGTTTATCCCCTCCTGTCTCCCATTTCAGCACCTAAGCCCAGATCTGACTAATTAGTGAATCACAATCCTGCGATGCTGCAGTGTCTATCCTGTCAGTTTTCCTGGGTCTCCCTCCTTCTTTTACCCATGTGCAAAAGCACAACTGTTTTGTCCAAGTCGCGCTTGTGCACAAGGGTCAGAGGAAGAGCGCAAGGCTAGGTGGGAGCGTGGGGGAACTGACAGAAAAGACACTGCAGTAGTGAGATGTGGGCTTAGGGGCTGAAATGGGAGACAGGAGCAAGTGCTTTTTGAAACAGCTGTGACACAGGCCATTGAATTTGATTGCTTCTGTGTAAAACTTGCAGATGCCATGGTGCCAAAAATGGAGCATCAGTGCAAACAGAGAAGGAGGAGCACTATGTTTTCCACAAACATCCTGAATAACAGAGCAAGACATTGTAGGATGGCTGAGCAACGGTGTGGACATCGGGATGATCCGCCACATTATAGAAAAGTGCCAACCTGCACTGACTTGAGCAGCTTCTTCTAGTCTTCTTTAGACACAGTGTAATCTGCGCACAGCAATATTATTTAAAGAGCATGTCCACCCCTTTTTAGGATTTTGTTATAAAAATGCTATAATAGTTTTAGCAGAAACTCCCCCTATCATTACTTACCTTACCTCTTTCCTCCGGCGTACTGTCCCGGCCCTCTGCTTGCATGAAACTGCAAGAAGGGGGCCGGACCAGCAGCTCATCTGTGATTGGCTGAGAGGCAGCCAATCACGGACGTGGATGCCAGCAGTGGAGACCGCCGGGGGGAGAGAGATAAGGTAAGTAATGATCTGGGGAATTTCTGTAAAAACTATTATAGTGGTTGGTTCTGGGGGAGGTAGACCTACTATATAACAAAGTAGATTTACACTAGGGGGAGGCAGAGCAAAACGGGAGGGAGAGGGAGGGGGGAGGGCTGCAGTGCACATGACAAAATTCTCCCGGAGGAGAGACAGGAGGCAGAGTCCTACATGGACTCTGTCAGGCTCCTGGTGGCCAGTTTTCTGGACTTTGGAGGGGCATAGCAGGGCAGCAATTTGGAGCAGGGATGTAAGGTAAGAATTTTATTACACTACAGAGTGGGGCCAGTAGTGGGTTACATTATAGTTGTGGGGGTGGACATGCCCTTTAATCAATTCCAATAGGATATTTTTAAACATTATTCATTATGATTAAGTTTAATAACCAACATCTTGTCAAAGTAGATATGTTAAAAGTTTACTAAGCCTGATGATTTACTTTTTTTTAGCTCCAAGCTCAAACAATATTTTCACATGGTTTTCTCACATATAGCAGAGAATAAAACATGAGAAAATTACAATATTCAATGGTTGCCATTCCAAACCACTGAAACTGAAAAAAGTTAGATTAGACATGGCTTTAAGGGATTTGGCAGTGACAGTAGGATTGGCAAGATTCATGAGTATTGTTAAAAGGGTAATGGGTGCAGTTTAACACCCTTTGAAAATACTCCCATTAATAGCTCTATAACATCTTTTCCCTACACGATACATTTTAAATAAAAAAGTCTCTATTTGAATGAATTTCAGACATTGCTTCCTATTAAATATTCTTCATTTGCATATTATTTTTTAATTAGTACTATTCCACTGCACTTATGAATGGGCTGGAAAGGCAGCATGCCAACAAGGCATTTAATGAGCACACCACTTCTCATTAGTACTTAACTGCAACTCCTTTTCATGAGGTCTATGGTGTGACAGATGTGGGAAGTTGAATAACTGTGAATGGACTCTATAGGTAATGAATGCAAATGTGGCAGAATGTCAAATGGTTGCCTGCAGGCATGGTTTTAGTGGTTCTGTGTGTTTACTGAGCCAAGTTCTAGAGCAGGATACTGGAGGTAAACCATTAAATAAAGAAATTATGGCCAAGGAGAAAAGTATACCCTTCACATACTGTAAACCTTTGCGCAAGCACACGCACCAAGAGAGTCTAGCCACAAAAAAATTCAATATTAAGAGGAAAATTAGCACTCCTATGTCTTCCACAGAAAAAAATGTGCTGGCAACTTACTAGAAGCCCTGAAACTACAGGTATTCTAGAGTACTCAGTACACTCCCTATCTGCAATATATCTATGTGAATGAGATACTCTTTTTCGTGTTGTCTGTAAAGTTAGGTGTAACTTTGGTGACAAAAACAACATAAAATTAACTGAGGCATATGACAGGAGGATGGGCATGTAGACACACACACATAATAGTATGTAGGTGTCAGTAGATTTCTCTGTGCATAACAGCTGTGGTGTAAATAGTACAAACATTCACTTTGTTCTGATGAATCCATCTCCATTTTAGCTACTTTTAATTCTTATCCTTATCTCAGGACATAACGAGAAAACGAAGGGCATTCCATCATATTTATATTTTAATATATTCATTTTCATGCTTATTCTTCTCCATTGTGAACTCTTTTACACGTATTTTATTTTTTTCTGCCTCTGCTCTCTTCTTGCCCAACTATTTGTGCATGTTAATAAGTTACATGTCCAACTGTACTGATTAGTATTGAGGACCTGAATAATGTTACTCTAAAATCTCCTCATCCACTGTTTACCATCATTAAGACTCCTTGTGCACCTCTGCAAGTAGATGAATAGTGTGGATGGAAGTTTAATCCTCCTGTCATCTCTCAGCATCTCTGCTCAGAAAGAATCACAGGACTTAAAGCAGGAGACTGAAGGTCTCTAGATTGAATCTCAATGATGGTAACTCCTTTAATTAAGAAGGAAGCATTTAATTAACTAACAAGAGGGTCAGCAGTGATTGGTTGAGAGTTGACTTTTTTCTTATGTGTACTGCAAAGCAAGCTTCTAATCATAGGAACTAAAAGTTACATATTATTTTTTACTAATTCATGGCTGCCTTCACAGATTTATGGGAATATATTATTCAGGTAAGTAACACTGGTTGCTTGCCTGAAACATTCCTGCGACATTTTCTGAACCCGATTTTTTAACCGACATTACAGCAGTAATCGATCCTAAAAGTGTTATCCGGATGCATATTGTTGCAAGAATGTTGCAGGTAAAAAGCCCTAGGCAAAAAGTTGTTAAAACTCATTTGAAAATTTGTTGAATGGAGAGCAACAGTTTTTCAACACAACAGAACAAAAATGATTTTTTTTTGTCAATTTAAAAAAAATTTAATTTTTAAAATTGAATATTCAAAAATTATTGATTTTCAGAAATTTGATTTTTGGAAATAATTGCATTTACAGGGACAATTTGCAGAAATATCGAATATGTGAACCCTCGATTTCAAATACATAGGAGACATAGCGAATACGCAAGCCCATGATTTGGAATATTCAAAAATTAATAAAGCTATGATGCGGAAACTTGAAAATAGCTTGCATGTAAAGAAAGTTTTTAGTCCCCGGACCATTTCCCAGGTCCCTGAGCCATTTACTCTAACCACTATTGCTATATAATTTTTTTAGCTCCAATTGACTTCTATGTGTCTGTTTTCGGCTTTTCTAATTTTTGGATTTCTCGGGCCAGAAATCTGTGTTTCCATTCATCTGTAGAATAGAGGTGTGTGGTATCAGGTCGGAAACAGGGACTGTCAAACTGGGTAAGTTTGAAAGCAACTTTAAAAGGAAGAAAAAAATGGAGGAATAGCAGTTTCTATCATCCTAACTAATATTCAGTTTATAACGCCATAATGCAACCTTTTTAAGGTGCTACTATCGAGCTTTTCTCTTGCTGAAATACAATGTAGTAGATAAAAAGAAAATGTTACAAACAAGGAAAATGTAATGTACTTTCATGTATCATTTGCGAACTTTAAAATATGCCCATGTGGAGCATCTTTTCTTATCTTTTAAATTATCTAATGAAATAAATAACAATAGAGTACAGTTTGATCACAATAAGGATTTTATTATACCTGACAGACAAGTACTCTGTACTGCCACTTAATCTGGGTATATCAGACCTGTTTGATATTATACAGCAGATTGCATCGGAATTTGAGTTTTTGTTCATAATACATAAATACATACTATGTATGGGGAGAAATTGTTTGGGTATACATTTCCACAATTTTTAGTCATAAACATCAATGGCCATGGGATTGGCTGTTTTCATGCCATAAATGTGGCAGGTCCCATTGTATCCATCTGCCAGCTGCAAAGAGTTTTTTATCTGGGATGGTTAGAATTAGGTATTATGAACAAAATGACATTCTCATTTAAATGATAATATATAAATGTATGTCTGCATAAGCTGTACTGAAAGTACATTATCTAAAATAAAGACCCCAAATTGATTTACATTGCAATTTGAAATTGATTTCGGTATAGTGTACAGATGGTTTTTTATTGGTATGGATTTCCCATGAGCTGTGTAGACTGAAACATTGTTAAGGAGGACAGACATGTTTTTCAATATTAATAGAGGAAGATAAAAATGTTCCGTTAAATATTGTTTAAAGTCAAGGCTCTATCTTCCTTTAAAACTTATATCCTTCTAATGACTCAAGGTTAATTAGATTTTGGTTGCGATAGATGAAAGAACTTTGCAATTATCTGCTTTCGTATGCTTTTCAGTAAACTACCTTATTCAACCCCCCCCTATTATATAGACTTTCCCAGGTCCCTTTTGGCTGCAGTTGATCGGTGTTGGCTCACGTCCATGCTGCAACAAAGACCTGGCATTCCAGCTGTCTGAGTCTAATCTCTAGTGTCAGCTCTTGTTAATGTTTCAGCGTGAAATCAGAAGGGGCAAAGCTGCATGGAATATTAAAACCATGATCAGAATTCTCTTGAAATTCAGATAGCGAATCTCGTTTCTATAAAAAAAAATAAGGTAATAAATACCTTGCAAGCAACATAGGTTTTAGTACAATGATAGACACCCAATGCTCTTAAACATGGCATCATTGTCGGTGAATACCAGTAAAATTTAAAAAAAATTAGAATGATTAATTAAATACTGTTTATCAAATTATTATTTCCCAAATATATGTATGTATATATGTATGCACACAATAAACACATGTACCCCAATTAATATAGCTAAAATAACTAATTAACCATTTTAAATCAGAGGGAACAGAAAGGGCCTTTAAGGATTATAAAAACTGTAACAAGGAGTGTAAGAAAGCAATCAAACTAGCTAAAATTAATAATGAAGTTAGGATAGCTGAACAAAGCATCACTATATTTTTAAGTATATTAATAGTAAGAAGATGAGGACTGAGAATGTGGCACCATAAATTAATGGGGATAAGTTAGTTACAGAGGATGGCAATAAAGCAAATGTCTTGAATATTTTTCCCCCTCTGTATACACTATAGAAGATCCAAGTACAGATATCATAGAGTATAGTAGCAATAATGGTATAAAAGATTCAAGTGCACTTTGGTTTACCGAGGATATGGTACAGAAAGAACTAAATAAGGTTCATATTAAAAAATCTCCTGGACAGGATAAAATACATCCTCGGGTACTTAGGGAGCAAAGTTCAGTTTTATCTAGGCCATTGTTTCTTATTTTTGCAGATTCCCTCATGTCTGGAGGTGTGCCTCTGGATTGGAAAAAGGCTGATGTTATTCCAATATTCAAAAAGGGTAGTCGCTCAGAGCCGGTTAATTACAGGTCTGTAAGTTTAACTTCAGTTGTGGGCAAGATACTGGAAAGTTTAATAAGGGAACATATTCTAGAGTATGTTTCAAGGACTGACATTATTAGTAGTAACCAGCATGGATTTAGGAGAAATAGATAACTAATTTAGACTCTGGCATAGCAGTAGCTGTAGTTTACTTGGATTTTGCAAAGGCTTTTGATACAGTCCCCCATAGGCGACTAATGTATAAGCTAAGGTCTGTTGGTCTGGGGAAGCACATTTGTACATGGATAGAAAATTGGTTAATGAATAGGATGCAGAGAGTAGTTGTTAATGGGGCTTCATCATATGTACTAAAGTGCTAAGTGGGGTGCCACAGGGTTCTGTGTTGGGGCCACTTCTATTTAATGTATTTATTAATGATTTGGAAGTGGGTATTGTCAGCAAGGTTTCTGTGTTTGCTGACGACACAAAACTTTGTTGACCACTAAAAACTTCAGAGGATGTGCAATCGTTGCAGGGGGATCTAGATAGATTGCCACATTGGGCTGCTAAGTGGCAGATGAGATTCAATGTTGAGAAATGTAAGGTGATGCAATTTGGACTTAAAAATCCTTGTGCTGCTTATACTATAAATGGGTCAGTGTTAAGTGAATCCCTGTTGGAAAGGGATCTTGGAGTTTTGGTGGATAACAAACTTACAGGTAGCAAGCAGTGCCAGGCGGCAACAGCAAGAGCCAGCATGGTATAAAGAGAGGTATGGATTCAAGGGAGGAAAATGTTATTCTCCCTCTTTACAAAGCATTGGTAAGGCCTCATTTGGAATATGCAGTGCAATTTTGGAATCCTGTGTACAAAAAGGACATCTTTTAAATGGAAAGGGTTCAGAGAAGGGCAACTAAATTAATAAGGGGATTGGGGGAGCTTGAATATGAAGAGAGACTGGAAAAGTTACAATTATGTACGCTGGAGAAAAGGCACTTGCATGGGGATATGATTACTGTGTATAAATACATTAACGGGCCATACAATAAACTATCTGTGGCATTGTTCACCAATAGAACATGTCAGAGGACATGTGGCCATCCCTTAACACTTGAAGAAAAAAGGTTTAGGCTTCAAGCTCGGAAAGGGTTTTTCACTGTGAGAACAGTAAAGCTATGGAACGGCCTTCCAGTGGAGGTTGTTATGACAGGTTCATTGTCAGTTTAAAAAAAAAGCTGGATGAGTTTCTGCAAACAAAGAATGTTGCAAGTTACTGATATTGATTCATAAAGTAGAGTTGATCCAGGGAAATTTCCAATTGCCACTTGGAATCAGGAAGGATTTTTTTCGCCATTAATAAATTTGGTGGGTTTTTTGCCTTTCTCTGGATCAACAGTTAGGCAGGAAATTAGGATATTGCTAGATGGGTTGGACTGGATGGACATATGTCTTTATTTAACCTCAAATACTATACTATACTAAAAAAAACCAATAGCTAAAAAGCAATGAACATTTCAACCAATTGGGGTGATTAGAGCACTGCAGATTGTAAGCCTTTCTTTCATGGCAATCAGTAAAGAGAAGTTGTTTCTGTTGGTGATTTAAACACGTCTTCAGTGTAGCATTTGTTTTTATACACTATTCCTGCTTAGCTATAGTCATGGCACTAATCCTTTTAATGAACTAGACTAAATATCACATAATCTCACATACATTAAAACTTTACTTTAATTTGCATGTTAAAATTAAAATTCCAATCTGGTTTCCAATATCCTAATATTGATAATATTTTGGCCAATAGCCCTTATTTAGGCAAGGTTAAGAAGAACGGCTGTTCGTCAGCGTTGCCGCTAGAGCAAAACGCCAGTAAAACGCTGCTAAAATGCCTAAAAGTAGTAGTAGAGAAATGTACTGTGTTAGCCATTGATGAAAGTAGAGACATCTTGGATATAAAATAATACCTTTTGTTGGCTAACTAAAATGATTGAAAATGCAAGCCTTTGAAGCACTTAGGCTTCTTCCTCAGTATTGTATCATGCCTGAGGAAGAAGCCTAAGTGTTTCGAAAGCTTACATATTCAATCATTTTAGTTAGCCAATAAAAGCTATTATTTTATATCCAAGATGTCTCTAAAACGCCTACTAAGCATTCATCTGAACCTAGCCTTATAGACCATTATGGCTTTTGGCGGATTGGCAGGTTTGCTTCAAAACTGGGGTTCAACACATCAATAGCAGAATTTCATTCTCTCTATGCAAGAAAAATTCTGTCAATTTTTAAAATTCAAATTCACATTTTCTACTGTACAGTATGTGATACAGTTTTTGCCACTTACGACATTGTCTCCAACATTCTTGAAAACCAAAAAGAGCATTTTTATTGTTGCTTTACATTGCTTTTACCTGAAAACCTTTTCTATAGTAGCTAGCTATATCATTCACCAGTTTTAGAACTTTCTAACACCATTTCATTACAGAGATCAGTGAAATAACAGATGGTTGTCATTACTAGGTAATTTACTATGTCACTTTTCAAGTGATTACATGTATGATGTCATCCTTGGAGTAGGGGTAGTTATTATTGAATACAATACAATATACAATGTACTTTTCAACAAATTTTTTCTTCAACAAATCCATAAAATTTTTAAAGTTTTATGTTTCTATTTGATAAATACATTTGCAATACTCTATTATTGTTATAAGCATGACAAGAATGTTCATATTCCCTTTATTGGATCATTTTGAGACTATTTATTTAGATAACATGGCCCTTGCTAAACCTGCTATTTCAATCAGGATGTGTCATGTGAGCCGGATGTCTGACTACACTGTGTTTCATTTGCATACAGTAGGTATATAATGTAGAGGTGGTAGATAATAAAGACAATTTTTTAAATCTTTTCTAAGTTGTGTAGGAAAAAAGGTTGAAACAGACATTTTAGCTAGTACATCTGTGTTTAATGCAAAATATGTAATTGCTACAGAAAGTACTGGACAAATATGTACTGAATATATTAATATGTTTGTCCAGTACTTTCTGTGGCAACTATACCATATATACTCAAGTATAAGCCGAGGTTTTTAGGTTTAAATATCAACCTAAAAACCTTGCCTCGGCTTATACTCGAGTCAAGAAAAACTTACCTTAATTCCAGATACGGCCGCAAGTCAGGAAGGAAAGCCGGCAGTTCCCAGTAGTTCTTCGCGGGGTCCGGGGGGATGATGTCATCGCGCAGCCGCGAAGCAGTACTGGGAACTGCCGGCTCTGCACAGAGCGAGTGGCAGAGAGATGAAGACTAAAAACTGGCCAGGTACGGTAAGTGAACGGGGGGGCTCTAGGGTGGGGGGCAGTATGCCATACAGTAACACCCAATACCTTTCTACTATAGGTGTTTGGAAACTACAACTCCCAGCAACGAAAGCATGCTGGGAGTTGTAGTTTCCAAACATCTACAGTGGAAAGGTATTAGGGTTACTGTATGGGATTACCGTACATTTAAAGGGCAACTATCTACCCTCGGCTTATACTCGAGTCAATCATGGTTTTCTGATTTTGGAGGCAAAAATGGGTACCTCGGCTTATACTCGAGTCGGCTTATACTCGAGAATATACGGTATATACTGCATGAAACATAAAGACAATAAACATTGTCATGAGGGTATTGTATAGCCTTTACTTTGTACAGATCTATACACACACTGTCACTTTGTAGGCAATTTACTAAGCAGTATATGGTTACTTTTTTGTAGGTATGTCCAGCCATGAAATCAAATGTTAGATATAGGTTCAGCTAATTGTCGCATTATTAGTTTTTCGGAAAGATGCCTCTGAAGAAGTCCCAGCAGATTGCCTCCTGCTGCTGTTGCAAGCTCATTTCGGGCACAAGTAGCAGCAGTGAGGTGCTTCCTGGTCACGGCTGTCAGGAAATTGGGCTAAATAATTGGGTGACGTCACCATCGTGCCTTTGACTGACAGCCACGACCAGAAAGCAGAAAGGAGTAGCACGGCAGTGCGGCGAGGGATCATTCTGGTAATTCTCTTATTCTCATAAAATGAATAATGTGAAAATTAGGTTTGGGGGGTGCTGAACCTAAATCTAAAATTTTATTTAATGGCTGGACATAGTAATGCAGAATATATCTGATGGGTTTGGGGCAGGTAACTGACAATTGACATTCCCTTCAACACATTACTATAAATTAGTAATTTGAATTGTATTATAATTGTTGTGAATTGTAAATATTTTTACTACATATAATGTTACAATGTACTATATACATTATGCAGTGTTTCTCAACCAGGGGTCCGGGCTTCCCTAGAGGTCCCTGAGATGTTGCTTGGGGTTTCTCAAGTGAAAAATAAGTATATATAAGTAAAGATATATGTATTCATCTGCCTGTTATGAAATATGTGTTTTGATGAATTGATGAATGAGAAAATTGTTTCAAGGATTTCACGATTATGCTAAGGTTGAGAAACACTTACAGAATGGATACATTATAAAGCAAATCCCACATAATGTAGGGGCCTATTTATAAATGCAATTTTTTGGTAAATACCAAACTTTCCTATGTTATTTTATGACATGGTCCTGAAGTAAAACCTCAATTATAAAAATACCATTCAGTGTTATTTTTCTTTCAGTGTTTTTTTGGGGTTTCACTGGTATTTCACTGTCATAAAAATTGAAGTTGCAGTAAAATACCAAGTGCAGTAGCAAGTGGCATTTTACAAAGATGGTAAATATGGTACCCCAATAATGCAAAATCGAATCTTTAAAAAATGCCCCCTGGTAGCATATTCAGAAAATATTTATCCTTTTTGGTTACCCTAGGTGCATACTACATCCAATAAGCACCAAATGGGGGGAATCCCGCTACTATGACCATAATACATTGCAGTGATATAGTATTTTATTGAGATGGCATGTTAAGCTATTAAATATTTTCCCATTAACATCAGTGCAATTATTTGATGCTCACTGTACAACCATACCAAAAAAAATGTGATCTTTCATGGAATTCTCAATCAATTTAATAATGACCGAGTGAGATGATGTTAGCAGTATTCTCTTTAAAAAATAGGTTACTTTAAATTGACGATTACTGGAAACTATAATTCTTCCCAACCATTTTTTTGTTGACCTGACCCCTATTTCTTTAGATACTGTATCCAATCTAAAACATCTTATATTACAGCTGTCAATCAAGTTCCCTGTTCTCAAAAACTATTCTTCTGTGAGTAGTTTTACTGTAGCTGGAATGGTGAAAGTTTTGACAGTTGGAATGCTGTATGCTGTGTGCAGGCTTGACAGTTGGTTTTTGGGAAAAAAGTCAGGTCAGATGGAAGTGGGAGTGGTTAAAAGAGGGAGGGGGGATACTGCTCCTAAACAAAATGTGTGCTGGATTGAAGGCATGCAGCAACACACACAAATCGGAGTAAGTGCTACTTACATGTATTGAATTATAGATTAAGATGAGGAAAAGTCATTTTTTCAGTGTAGTGTCCCTTTAAATGGTCAGGAATATTTTACATGGATGAATGAGCCAATGATGATTTTACATAATAAAAAGTTCAAGGTCATGCATATGAGATTAAAACATTAGGATAAAATGTATATATATTATATCTGTTGTATTCAGTTAGATCAACTGGACTTAAGGTTTAGTTCTTGAAGATTTTTCGCTAGTCATCTGACTGGCTTTCTCAATTAATAATGACTTGTTCAAGAATCTGTTGGCAATAAATACCCTGGAAAGTCCCAATTAGCATATGACAGCCAGATATTAGGGACCAGGTGTTAGGGACCTGCCCACGGTAAGGTGTAAAAACAGCATTGTACATGGCAGACCGTTGGTGTTGAACCCCTCCCCCCCTCTATTCAGGCTTGGTTTTTTCATTTTCACATAAATGGCCTTCTTGACACCTCTCCTTGAACCAGTCGTGTTCCTTTGCCAAGATGATGACATTACAGTCTTCAAAGATATGTCCATTTGGAATAATGCACTGTAAAAAAAAGTTTTGTTGATGTGGAAGCTGCAGCTTTAAAAATACTGTTATCATATTTTTTTTCCCTATGCCCCTCCAGAGCCTAGCTTTGTGCCTTGAAAGTTGATGACATCTTGTTACTGGTTTGCTGATTTCTTCTGCTTTCTCCTGCTTGAGCCTCAAACAGTAATGCCCGTGCACGCTCCTGCTTGAGCCTCAAACAGTAATGCCTGTGATATCCGTGCACTCTCCTGCTTGAGTCTCAAACAGTAATGCCTGTGATATCCATGCACTCTCCTGCTTGAGCCTCAAACATTAATGCCTGTGAGTTCCGTGAGGGTATGGTCTTGTTGCCCCAGGGAACGTATATTTTTTCACTAGGTTAGGACTGATGCTTGGATACTGACTTGAAGTGGCGCATCAGCTTGCACATGTTTGTACAAACAATGTAACTAAAGGTATCCATTTGAACTTCAGTGCAGGTGATTACCCTTCATTGCTTGCATACATGTCCCAATTCATCTATAACTGTATGTGTAGTTGAGTGCTTGAGACTTTTGTGTAATGTATAAATTGCCGGTCCTCCATTGCACCTCACCTGTAAAAGGTTTGAGTAGCATATCCTTTTATATATATATATATATATATATATATATATATATATATATATATATATATATATATATCCAACAAGGACGCTAAGCACTTAAGCACTCCAAGGACGAACAAATATAATTTATCGGAAAAAAGTAGGTCAAACGAACCTACGCGTTTCAGCCCGGAAGTTTAGGGCCGTCATCAGGGTTACAGACCTATGGACGGACAAGGTTAAAAAGGCAAGGACACACTCCCCTACACACCCCCAGCCCGCCCCCCACACGTGCATCTCCATTGCCAAAGTGGCCTGTGCGTAGCTTCACAAGTCAAAGCCAATCAGATGTGAAGAAAACCAGCCCCAGAAGAACTGTAGCATAGAAAATTATTGCAGGTTTTAGCTATTTATTACTAGTGTTTTCCCCCTACTATCTATAGCCATTAAGATTAGTTACATTTTGATTTTATCGCAACATTTTTGTTTTTATCTTGCTGGCACTCTGTTTCCTGTCTAGCACTTGTATATCTTGTAGCACTTTATATGCTTTTTATCCCTTGGTTGGTGGTGATTCATATACTAGGCCGCACCGGGCACTTTATTCTGGATGCACTTTATACATTTTTATTACCATTAGTCACTGGTTCTGTGACTGTTTTGCACTTGACTATGAACACTATCAGGTGTCTCTATGTGTAGACACATTTTCTATGCTAAAGTCCTTCTGGGGCTGGTTTTCTTCACCTCTGATTGGCTTTGACTTGTGAAGCTACGCACAGGCCACTTTGGCAATGGAGATGCACGTGTGGGGGGCGGGCTGGGGGTGTGTAGGGGGTGTGTCCTTGCCTTTTTAACCTTGTTCGTCCATAGGTCTGTAACCCTGATGACGGCCCTAAACTTACGGGCTGAAACGCGTAGGTTCGTTTGACCTACTTTTGTCCAATAAATTATATTTGTTCGTCCTTGGAGTGCTTAGCGTCCTTGTTGGATCTATACTTTTTACCTCAGCACCCAGGCAGTTGTACGTTAGACTGGAGTGCAACGGATCCTCATAACAATTATATAAATAAATATATATATATATATAAATATATATATATATATATATATATATATATATATATATATACTGAATATAGAGCTGACACTGCCGTGAAGTGGTGTGTCAGCTTTAAGCATGTTTGTATAAACAATGTAACCAAAGGTATCCATTTTTAACCTGAATGTAAGTGACTATTTTTTGTGACCTGCATATGTTTAATTCCTATATACATATGCTGTTGAGTGCTGGGGATTCTTATATTGTGTTTATATTGCCTAGCCCCATTTGCACCAATCAATTTAGATTTATTAGATACAATTAGATGCTCCTGACGATGTGTCAGTGCACACATAAGCACTTTATTTTCGACAACAAATTTATTCACACTTATTGTGTATATAGCAATGTTTCGGTCGTGGTTTATGACCTTTTTCAAGAGCTTAAAAAAGGTCAAATATATATATATTTGTATCCTGACGACGGACGCCCACAATATGGCTGAAACACGTTGATTGAACTCACAGCAATAAACCAAGTTGTTTGGTTAAAGAAATCCCATTGAGTGCTCCGAGTTTACTGTTCTGTTGGATCCCTTAGCGGACGCACCGGGGTGTTTATATACAGTGGAGATATATATATAATAAAATGATCTGGATCTATGCTATACATGCACTGGTTGCCAGCATGCTGCTCTATATTGTTACGCATTTCCATTAATCCCAACAGTTGTAGTGGAATAAAATTAAAAAATAGATTTTCATATTAGAGCATATATGCTACATACATTATAATGTGGCCCTACAATTTATACTATGTAAGGACCTATGTGGTATTGAATGGATGATACCACATGGAAGCAATAGTATATTGCTCCATGGTTGTACATTAACAACAAAAAGAAGTACGCCATTGTAAACTACTAAACACGGTATTGCAAATCTACAATACCATGCCTTTGGAAATATGGCCCAAAGTATCACTATGTGCTTAAAGGGCATGTCTACCCTTAAAACAAAAAAATAGTCTCATGTCAGTTACCTGCCCACAATCCCAACTGATATATTTAGTACATTTTTCGATGTATTATTAACCAAATATTTAATTAGAATAATTGCCTCCATTCTGGCAATCCATGCAGTCAATTTAAGCTGTTACTGTTGACGTCACAACAAATAATTGACTGCTGATTCCCCTTCTGCCTCCTCTGCGAATGCGCAAGCTTATAAAAAGCTCAGATACCTTTCCCAGAATGGAAAATAATGTATGATTAAATACTGTATCTGGTTACAAATGTGTGTAATAATCTGGTAAACGTAGCAGTTGGATTTGTGGGCAGATCACCAGTTTTTTGTATTAGAGGAAGATATGCCTTTTAAAATGTACTTTTTAATCTATATTTTAGCTATATTGTCTAGTGGTTTACTATGATCTGCGATTAAGACTGTGTATGTTTTTGTATCTCATGTTTTTTAACTTTGTAAGTGGGAGGGTGGGGTGAGGTATGGAAGAAAGGGGGGGGGTACTTACCTTAAAATAGAAAGGGAGCTTTGGGTAGAGTATTCTCATGACAGACACAGCTTGGTTGAAACATGAAGATTATTGATTGAATAGAGTCTGTAAAGAACATTGAGTGCATTTCCTCACCAAATTATTCGGAAGCACAATGGCGATAAATATTCTGCATATTCTGTGTGTGTGTGTCAGTGCAATTACCTCCCCTGGCCACTAGGTGTCCACCCCAATCTTCCATTGCAATGTTATTGTGCTAAACTCCCTTCGGTTTCCCTCAAAGTAAGGAAAAAGGATGGGTCAGGATGAAATTAAAGGCAATAAAACAAAAGATGTTCATTGACTAGTAAGTGATACAGTGAAAAAGTCATCTAGAAACAACAATTTCTCAGTCAGAAAAAAATAGGTTTTAGTTAATACCTCTTCTTTAAAGCGATATGGTTCCTAAAAAAAAAAAGTGTTTTTAGAAACCCCACAGATGTAATAAATCCTTTGGGAACCAACTTATCACAAAACAATAATGCTCTGCCATTAAAGTCACGCTAACCTTTATAACAAGGACAGTATTAAGCCTAGCAACCAACAGTGCATTGCCCTGAAAGTACCATAGGCTTTTATAAACTGCAATTTATAAGGGCTTGGCTTCATGTCTTAAGGCCAAGCTAGTCCTAAAGTTAGTTAATGATACACATTGCAATATTTTTGACCACTTTGGTAGAATCAGGATCACTCTCACTGCCTTTTCACTGGAATACTGACAGATTGTATTAAATAGTGAGTACTGCATCCCTCAAAAAATAAATAGTAATAAAGAGTAATATAGGTTTAGGTATGTATATGTATGTATGTATGTATATGTTTAGTTATATAGCGTCACTTGGGGACGCAGCGCCGTACAGTATGTCCAAATTAAATAATCTATTACTATCTGGAATTATTTTAAAGGGCATGTCCACCCCCCAAAACAAAAAATTCCCCCACTACTGGCCCCACTGTGCAGTGTTAAAAAAATCCTTAACTTATATCCCTGCTCCTAGTGGTTCTCCTGCAGTGTCTGTCAAAGCCCCAAAAAGTGAAGAGCAGGAGCCTCTGTGAGTGAAAAGGTTTCACCTCTTACCTTTCTTCTGAGAGGTTTCTGGCATGTACATTTAAGACCTCCCCCCTCCCCTCCCTCCAGATCCCTCTTTGCTGCCTAGTGGCCAACTTATAAAATGTTTTGCTGTTCCCCCGGTGTTTTTCACTGCCGGCAGCCACGTCTGTGGTAGTGGTAAATTTTACTAATGTCTATATGCTTGGCACATAGACACTGATAAATTGGTAAAAAGCTGGTAAATGGTTGCTACACACACAGGTAAAATGCATCCAAACTGGAACTAGCAAAATGGTTGGCACACAGACATTGGTATGGCATGGGTGGCATATTGGCAGTTTTAAATGGCTGGCATTGTCTGGACATCAAGTGCCATTTACCACTGCCAATTTATCAACCATTTACCAATGTCTGTATGCCAAGTTGGCATACAGACATTGGTAACATGGTTTACTAATTGGCAGTTGTAAAGGGCTAGCATTGTGTATCAAGTGCCATTTACAACTGCCAATTTGCCAACCATTTTACCAATGTCTGTATGCCAAGTTGGCATACAGACATTGGTAAATGGTTGTCAAATTGGCAGTTGTAAATAGGTAATTGTAGACAACTGGGCTGGCACAAAGACTACTAGTGTGTGTGAATTGTAAAGTAAATAAGCAAGCCAGCAACAGGTTCTTACCTCCGCAGCACAGACTAAAAAGGAGCTTTGGTTTGGAGGGCTGACTGAGGACTTGCATGTTCGTAGCAGTCACAGTGGTGCCCTCCCACTTACCCCACCCCCACGTATACATCACCTGCTGACCTGACCCGACCCCTACTACTTCCTGTCTATCAGGCGGCGAGCAACAGTCCAGCAGTCCATCCATAGTAATTGTAATAGATGTGCAGGTGGAGGTGGGTGGCGGGGAGTGTGGCTGCACTAATAACTTTTATGACTCCCTGTTGAATTCCCCAAAAGTACACAGGCCTGGTAGCAGTTGTGACCTTTGCAACCGTCTTACCTACACCAATGTCTCCAGTTCAGCAGCCAATGTTTTCTGCGCCCTCCACTTGAGCAGCAGTGTTACATCAGCCGTCCAGTTCAGCAGCTAGTTTTGTCAGCCCTCCAGTTCAGCAGCTAGAGTTACATCAGACCTCAAGTTCAGCAGCTAGTGTTCAGTTACATCAGCCCTCCAGTTCAGCGGCTAGGGTTATGTCAGCCCTCCAGTTCAGCAGCTAGGGTTATGACAGCCCTCCATAGCTGACATAGCTCAGAGCATGCCACAAACCTCTCAGAGGGAGCCTCAGAGGCGAAAAAAAATTCCCCCTCTGCTAGGCTCCTGGTGGCAAGTTTTCTGGACTTTGGAGAGGCATTACAGGAGAACCATTTGGATCTGGGATGTACATCCCACATTCTACATAGGATGTACATAATACACTACAAAGTGGGGCCAGTAGTGGGTTAAATTATAATTTTGGGGGTGGACATGCCCTTTAAGTCAGCACTCCAGTTGAACAGCCAGTGTTAAGCCAGCCCTCCAGTTTTGCAGCAAGTATTAAGTTAGCCCTCTAGTTCAGCAACTAGTGTTAAGTCAGCCCTCCAGTTCACAGCTAGTGTTAAGTCAGCCCTAAATTTCAACAGCCATTGTTGAGCCAGCCTTCTGAAACGTGTTGCAGAAAGGTACAGGGGACAGCTTTAAACAGGAGCGTAACTACCAGGGAATATATCATTAGGTTTCTCGGGCTGTTCAGTGGGATTGGCCCTGGTCACTGTCGCTTTGCTTCTTTCTCAGTTCAGTCTAATGGTGTAAGAAAACAAGTGCCCTCTGCATTGTGATACCATCTTAAAGTCATGTTAACCTTTATAACAAGACCAGTATTAAGCGTAGCAACCAGCAGTACATTGCCTCTTTTATTCTACCGAATTTGTGGATTGTATCTCCTCTCACAGTTTTCCAACTACAGATATGGTACAGACCTGTGGGACACATAGGAGAGCAATCTTCTAGATAAACAATCTTCAGAAGTGTTACTGCATTATCAGCAAATTTCTACACTTTTTTCCCCATTGACTATAATGGGTCCAATCCTGAAACATGATGAATCTGATGTTTTAAGGTCATGTGATCAAAACAGTTAGTTTTATGGTCATACCCCCCCAACCCCCACACAGACAAAGGTAAACACAACTGCTGACTTACCGTATATACTCGAGTATAAGCCGAGGTGTTTGTTTTAAAATAAACCTAAAAACCTTACCTCGGCTTATACTCGAGTCAAGGTCCTTCCTTACCCCGATCGATGGTTGCTCAACTCCAAATCGGCTGCCGCACGCTGGGTACGTCCTGTGGGTTTGCCGGCTGATGTCACTACTTGGCGCCGGGCTGTGAGAGGCGCCGAGTAGTGACGTCAGCCGGCAAATCCACAGGACCCAGCGTGCGGCAGTGGATTTGGCCATAAGGAGACGGCGATCATCCTGGAGTGCAGCTGTGCCCGTGATCCCTGTGCACTGACAGCCCCGCTAGGAGAGAAAGAACAGCAGCTCCAGCATTGAATTCCTGTGGCGTATAACAGAGCGAAGGGGTCCCAGAGGAGAGGGAGACGGTCTGATTCCTTCACTGCCCTGGTCACCTCGGATTTGGAGTTGAGCAACCATCGATCGGGGTAAGGACCAACTTACTGGGGGGACTCTCAGGGGAGGGGGGGGAAGGGGGCTCTACTGCCTTTTAACTGCAGATTCCCATATAGGTGTTTGGAAACTACAACTCCCAGCAACTAAAGCAGCTGGGTGTTGTAGTTTCCAAACATCTGTATGGGAATTCTGCTGTCCATTTTAAAGGGAACTAAGACCAAACAATACTGAATCAGAAGGCAGTACTGGTCATAGTTCCTAACCTCGGCTTATACTCGAGTCAATCAATTTTTCCTACTTTTTAGGTAAAAAAGGTACCTCGGCTTATACTCGGGTCGGCTTATACTCGCGTATATACGGTAACCTTTCATTTCTGTGGAAGTATATTAAAAGGGTACTGTAACTATAGTCAATAAAAATTGACCAATCGTGAAAAAGTTAGTTTTTACCCCCCAAACTGACACAGGTACACACCTACTGACCAACTTTTTCATTCCCATGGGAACCATACTTAAATGGTTACTAAATTAAAAAAATAATAATAATTTTGACTGATCATCAAAAAAGCAGATCCAATTTTACACAGGTATACACACCTACACCTAAAATTTTGATCAATGAAAATTGACCCATCATCAAAAAAGTTAGTTTTTTACCCCCATCCTGACACAGGTACACACACACCCTGACCTATGCTTTCATTTCTGTGTTAGACATACTTAAATGTTAAATATAGTAAAACCAATGTACTCTTTCATTGCCATAGCAATGAATTATTATAATGAATAATGATTATTGACTTTTAAAATCTACAGCACAGACACACACGTTTACTTCCAAAATGTAGCCTTTCAAGCCAAATTTAAAGTTCACCTTTACACTGGGATATATTTAGCCAATTAAAACTTTTGTTCGTTTTTTTATTTGTGTTTACTACAAATTCTATTGGTCCTGGGCGCCATTAACATATCCCCACTTGGAATTATCTATCTCATAGACACATATTTAAATTAAATTGATTGGTTTAGATCTTTATATTTACACACCAGATCCTGATACTATGAAGGCTATAACTATGATAGGAAATAGCTTCTTTCCAATCATAGTTTGATCCCCATATTACACCAGAAAAAAAAAAGAAAAAGAAAATCCAGACACAAATGTTTGAGTTTAAATATGTTTTATTTATTGTTTTATTATAACATTATCCTAACACTGCCTCACCCATGGATTCTACCCTATCACTAACCTAACAACCCCTCACTCCAGAGTTGATCCAGAGGAAGGCAAAAAACCCAAAAGGGAAAAAAATCTTTCCTGACTCTATGTGGCAATAGGGTAAATCCCTATATCAATTAGAATGCTGTTATTTATGTTTAAAGGGGAACAAACACCAATAAATACACTAGGTCCTGAACCCTGGCAGTATGACAGGTGGTTTGGATACTTACCTCCTTGCTGACATCACCACATGTCTCTGGTCTTGCCCCTTCCCCATTGGGTGGCCCCTCCACCTAGTAAAAGGAACTAGTGGTGCATGCAGCTAGAAGGTAAGTGCCCAAATTACCCAGTAATAGACTATCGTTTCTTTTTTTTTAAAAAACAAATCCAAATAACCCAGCCCCCCAAATTCTACACAATTCCACAGCTGATCCAAAAAAAGGCAAAAAACCCACGCAGAGCCAATGCCAACTGGCTCCAAAACAGGGGGGAAATCCTTCCTGACTCCATGTGGCAGTTGGGTTAATACATGGATTAAATCCCCATTAAACATTGACTGCTACTTAACTATTTTAACCTTGATTACTTACCTTTCCCTTTAATAACCCTAACAATGACATATTTTTTTTCTTTCTGACTGCAGGTTTTTTGATTTTTGGCTGTAGTTTAGTAGGGTGGGATGTCTTATTAATACTTACCTTCTTATCACTTACTGGTAACTCACAGAGAGCTAAAGAGTAAAAAGACAATAAAGAGAATTAGGAAGTGATAACAATATGTATGTATGTATGTATGTATGTATGTATGTATGTATGTATTGTTTAGTTATAATTGGGGAGGAGCGCTGTACAGTAACAAAATACAATAAAGTCATACAAGGGGAACATATACATAGATAGTTCAGTACATATAGATATAAAATATATAAATAGAAGTGCTACTGTAGATCTTTGCCATTAGAGGTAAAAAGGGTCCCTGCCCTGTAGTGCTTACAATCTAGTTAATATGAGTAGGAATGAGAGCTGCAATACTGCTTTCACAGAAACACATAAGTACAGAGTGAAAAAGATTTTATAGATTTTTGAGACTGGAGACTGGTCCATAGGTAAGGGGAACTTGACCAGTGGAATTATGGAATTGGGTTTTCTATGGTCCATCAGTCTGTTAGAAAATCTACTTGTACCTAGAATGAGAATTAAACCGTACCAAACCAACCAAACAGCATTGGGTGCCCATTGGGATTGTTGCAATATTATCAGAGAGGAGGGTAGATCGAGAGTAAAGACATTGAAACCTTACCTGCCAATCTGAAAAATAACCCTTTCAGACTCTTTTCTTGGTTACAATAAAGGAAAGAAGAAATAATTCTAAATTTGAAATCAGGGAGAAATGATTAAAGTGAAAATTAAATTCACCTAAATCTCCCTGTTTTCCCTTGTAGCTTCCTGCTGTCTGGCTTCACTGGAATTCACTTTCTGGAATGGAAAGAGATAATAGAAATCAGAAGATTAATATTAATTTAGGGCATTTTTATGAAATGGTCAAGAATGTCAGGTTCTTCTACCGCTGTATAAATAAATGAGTGGGAAGTGGGAAACTCATTATTAGGTTCAATGTCCTTCCTTTCATTTTGTAACTTGAAATCTCTCCACCCTAACACACCTACTGATACACCTCTAACCCAACCCACCCTTCTGGTTCCATGGCGATTCAATCCTAATTCATTAAAAAAAAAATCATTGTCATAAATACAATGCTAAAAAAAAAAATGCGCAGGGCACTAAGGGTGTAGGTCACCTGTAATCAGGAGAGATGCTCACGGGATAAGTAATATATAGAAAGAGAAAAAAAGAGGTCCAGTGCAACACTCTAGTAAATTAACAGCTAAAAATCCATTATTCAGATAGTATCAAATGGGATAATTCTAAGAAGAAATAGATAAAAATATGCAAGGCAATAGTAAAATGGGGGTACTTAGTTTCTTTAAAGACTGTCAGCCTTACCCAAATTCTATTCACAAGACTCTTATTTATCAGGAGTGGGACCTTGCATATGTTGGAGGCAGGGTGTTGCTGAACTACCACTCTTAGGTAGAATGCAATAAATGGGCGCCAGTGGTTCTTGAACTTAAACAGTATTTTATTTATTAACAGAACAATATTAATAAAGCATTGCAAGTAGTACAATAAAGGTGACATAGCGTGGCACTGATATCACATAAATACTCACAAACCAGAGGGATCAGAAACAGCATAAATAATAATCAGCTTGTTAGTGCCACCCCAGCTCTCAGGTCACTGTAGTGGAATCTTCTTCCCCTGTATCTGGCACTCTGTCCCTATTCTTGGGTGGTATACCCAGGACTCTAGTCCTTACTAAATCTCCTTATAGACTACATTAGATCATGTATCACATGAGTGTAATGGCCATGATTAAGGCTGAGCATACTAAACCCTTTCTGTGGCAGAACTTGCTCTGCTATGCTTAAACCCGCCACTGCTCAGCTTAAATTAGTATCATCCTAGGGACTTCTGGTATCAGATTTAGTATGCTCAGCCTTAATCACGGTGATTACACTGGTGATGCATGGTCTAATGTAGTTTACTACATTTCTGTTCTGTACTGTGTATGTTTGATACTATCTGAATACAGGATTTCAGCCTTTACTTTACCAGAGTGTTGCACAGGACCCCTTTTTTTCTGTTTCTATAAATACAACGCCAGACCTTCACTCTACACATAGACCTGTACAAACATCTACTGATGTACACCCCTACAACACCCCACCCTTCCATTTCCATGGCAACCATATATAAAATCATCCAAAATAGTTAGTTTTATGTTCATAGACACAAAACCACACAGAGAAGTGGCACATCTGTAGGTGTGTGAATCTAACACCCACCCTTCTATTTCCATGGCACTCACATAAATTGTCAAAAAATTAAACTTTCATAATGTAGAAACACTTTCATAATGTATCCAACACCACACAGACACAGGTACACACACCTACAGATACACCTCTAGTTCTTGATGTGCAATTGTGTGTTGTAATCAATCATCCACAGCTTTTGAAGCTATATCGTGCCTGGTATCCTGTATCCTCTATTTAAATGTATTGATTGAACTCTGCTGGCAGTGCTTAACCTTCCATTACAACACTACACCCGCACACAATAATAAAGATATATGTATTTAATCAGAATTATTTGTTAGATTTACAGGTATCCCACCCCTCCTGCATCTCGCAGGAGTCTCCCTCATTCTGGGGTGGTTTCCCGCACACCCGCGAGACCACCCCAGACTCCCGGACTTGAGAGGAGACTTGAGTCTCCTCCCAAGTCACTGCCCCTTAACATGGCCATGCCTCCGGAACGCCCCTAAATCCTCCCTAACCCCACCACCCCAGAATGGTGTCCCCGCCCCACGTAATGTCACGCCCCACTCACCACACCCCCTTCGCCACCCTGCCTGGAAGCCTGAAAGGGCAGGGTGGGATGTCTGGATTTAAATGCCCTCCTTCTTTGTCATAGCAAGATTTGGAGTTTTAAAACCTGCAACACAGACGCAGATTCCAACTTGCCACCTTTTCAAGACAAATTCATAATGTTTACTTAAACTTATTCCATTTCTGTTAAGATCTGCTTCAGTTCCTATTTGTTGTGAAAGGGTTGAGCATATTTGCAAAGTAATGTATCATTCTTGCACTGCAGCCACAACTTTATCCCTAGCTATAATAAATCATATTTACTTTTCACTGCCTCCCTCCTCCCATTCATTGACCCAATGCAATTCCTCTAGAGGATTCCCTAATTAAACTGGTAGTCTATTCAATGACACAGTTGGATCGATTATTTTTGCTATATGTTTAGGACCTGTTTATAAAGGATTAATATGGCAGTTCATTTATCATAATTACCCTTTTTTTGAAATCACTTAAATATAAAGCCTGAGGGAAGACAATCAACATCTACGATATGTTCACATATGGTTGATGTTTAAATATATATCAGAAATTGACTGCTGGTCAGATTGAAATGTAATTAAATTTATGGTTTGGTTATTGCAGCTATTCTACTGTTTTTGCGATGTCTGTGTCTTTTTCAAATATTTCTGGAAACAACACAGTACTTCTGATTGAAGAACATTTTCAAATAAATTTGCCCTACTTATTAGTATAGAAACTAATGACTATTGAACTGGGATGTAAAAGTGCTGCACGTCATGCATCTCACTTTCCACACCCCTGTAATTACTACATCACAGGAACAAGGTAAGGGGAGAGGAGCACTGTGATCTTTATTACTTACCAATGATTTCTACCCACTACAGTCCCCACTGTGTAGTGTTCAAAAATCCTTACCTTTGTCCTCAGCTCCTTATGTTTATCCTGCAGTGCCTGTTCAAAGTGCAGAAAAGTGAAGAGTAGGATCTGTCAGTGTGTTATCCTGTATCTGCCCCTTTCCAGTCCTCCTGGAGGACTCTGGCAGGGGAGCCCTCCCCCCTCCCTCCAGATCCCTCTGTGCTGCCTGTTTTTTAAAAAATAAACTTTTCTGTAGTGTAGAGGACCCCCTCCAACCTTACATACAATAAAAAGAGTGTGGAAGCACTCCTTTGGCTAAATTACAACTACATTTAGCGGAAGTGCTGCTGATCTGGTCAAACATTAATTCAAACATAGAAAAGATAATCAATGCACATTCCTAGGCCCCATACAATATCATATTATCTGCACACTGACATACTTTATAAACAAAGGGGTTTTAGTATACATTACTGTGATCACATGAATGAAAAGCCTTCCACCCACGTCAAGGTAACCCCAGTCTGGAAGGTCCTAACTTCTAACATTTTTACATTTCTTTTACTTTAATTACGATTAGCAAACCTTGCATTTCTCATTCAGTGCGCAAGTATGAGAAATTGTAATTGACGTAAAAAATGTTAGAAGTTAGGACCTTCCAGACTGGGGTTACCTTGACGTGGTTGGAAGGATTTTCATTCATGTGATCACAGTGATGTATACTAAAACCCACCAACCTTAAACGCCAGGTTTAAAAGGGCATGTCCAACTCTAAATCTAAAATTTGCCCCAGTGCTGGCCCCACTGTGTAGTGTTCCAAAACCCTTACCTTTAATCTCTGCTCCTTATGGTTGACCTGCAGTGCTTTCTGAAAGTGAAAAGAAGGAGCAGTCTGTGTGGCATCTGATGAATAAATGTTAAAAGATCTCGCCCATATGGTCATGAATCTATTGACTCCATCTACTTCCCTTTTGCTCCCATGAATCTCTGTAAGATGTGCTGTGGAACAGGTCTCCTAGGAAGACTTCAGGAACAGGCCACATAAAAATACAATCCGCATGGTCGTGGTTAAAGTATTAATAAAATAGTCAACATCATCAATGTGCAATGTAAAAAGAAGATAATACCTTGTTTTTCTGTTATCTTCTATTTTTAATTAAAATAATAATTATAATAATATAATCATTTGCTAAAATGTAATTGGAAAAAGGACATTTCTGATTAATCCTTTTCTTCTATGATACATTACTATGATACCGTACATTACATTACACTAGAAAAAAAAAATTACACGCAGTCCCTTAATCTGCTAATCCTTTCTCCAGACTAGATGGTTCTTTTTAAATCAACTGCCATTTTATCAACCCAATGGAGCAGAGATCCGGACTCAGTTCTATTCAACAAAACATTCTTTTCATGAGAGACAGGCCCAGCTAACATGACACCACAAAAGGACCAAGGAATTCAAAACACCAGCTCTTTGGATTAAACCTATAATAATCACATGCCGTTTTTGTACAAGATTGATAGAATGATTGTTATAAGAATAGCTGGTTACTGAGTCACAATTGTTTGAAGTTTCAGGGATTCCACATATTGCTACATTTCATCGTCGGGTTCTTTTTCACAGAGAGATAGAGGCTAACGTAATTAAACGCTCTACACAATGTGCACATAACAATGAAAATGACACCTAAATAGCCAGTTATTTCTGTGTATAGTAGTGTAAGATTTGAATATAGATTTTGATAAGCATATTTAGCAGTTTTCATTCAGTAATAAATTGGTTGTAATTTGGCATGTTTAGGCAATGCATTTTGGGCACCAGAGGCAAACTTTGAAAAGGGGCCCCTTTCAGTAATAGGCAGTCACAATGAGGTGGACATGCTTTTTTAGTGGGTGTAACTTTCTGGATGTGAGTGGCTAAACATTTTGTTTGCTGGTGGCTAAGCATTTGGTATGACCTATGAAACTTACACACAGTGTCAGACATTTCTACTGGGGCCCATCAATCAGAATCTCTGGCCATGGGCTCATAAACCAATCTGGTGAGCCAAACAGTTCCAAGCATCAAAGTTTGCATACATAATAATAACATAGTAATCAAGGTTTTTCATGCTTAAAGGTTACCATATTTTAAATATTACTCCAGAATTAAATGTAAACTTATTGCTACAGTAGCAATCGCCCATGTTGCCTACAATCAGGGGTGTCTCTAGGGTTTTTGCCACTTGAGACAGACTTTGAATGCCGTCTACATGCTGCCTGCATATCGTGCCGCCAGCAAAATGGGGTGGATGTGGCATGCATTTTGAACTTGGCACCCCCGACATATTTATTTATAAAGGTTATTTAAAAGGACATTTATCCCCACCATGATTCCTGAAGAAGAAAACACTTTGGCCAAAAGCCTGCCGCCAATGTAGACTCTTAAAAGGGACCTAAACTTATCGATCCTTGCCTAACCTAACAAACTATCTAAAGCTAACCCAGGACCGTTTTTAGGCATAGGCCACATAGGCAAAGTGTTAGGGCACCTATGTTAAACCAGGGCGCCCAGTGTTTTCTCTAGCACCCCCCTGTCAGTGTAAGAACTGTTCTCCTTATTCTGCTGTAATTTGCAACACTGTATACTGTATTTAGTAGAGAGTCTGAACTCAGCTACTTGGAAACAATGTTGCGAATGAATTGAAGGTGGAGGAGGGAGGATGAGCTCAGCTAATAGTACTGAGGGGAACAGTTCTAAAATGCCAGGTAAAAGTTGCTGCAGAGTTTACAGTGGCCCCTGTGACTAGCAGCCATGAGATCCCTATCCCTGCCTCTTTCTGCCTTACACCCAACTCTCCAATTAGAACTTAGAGTAGGTGTGGAGTGAACACTTTAATGTGGAAAGCAGATACATAATGTATATCATGTCAATGCTGGCAGCTGAAAGGGTTAAATATAATACTCTGCTAGCACTGAAAGTGTTAATGGCAATACTCTGGGAAAGTGCTGGAACTGAAATTATTAGTAAAAAAAAGTCTGCGGGCGCTGATGGGTTAATGGTAATACTCATTGCAATCATTGCAAAATGTGGAAAAAAAATATTCACCCATCTTTATACAAACAGCTATAAAGATGGGTGAATAAAATGTTTTCATATTTTGCAACGATTGCTCCTAGATGTCTCTTTTGAAAGTGAATACTGAATTTGTACCATTGTTGAGTGGTTGATAGCAGATGGGAGCATTGATCCATGGTGGATAATCAGGGTAATTATGAGGTTTGGTAATACTCTGCTGGCACTGAAAGTGGTAACCACAATATTCTGGGGAAGTCTGCTGGCACTGAAGAGTTACTGGAGAGCTAGGACACACTACTGCGATTTTAAGCACGATGGGATCGGGATCTGATCACGCTGGAGCACCAAGATGTCTAGAAGCAGCCCTGAGCTAATCTAACCATATTAAATGCCTTTTAGCAATTTTGAACTCATTTAGTGAAGAAAAATATGAAAACATCTGCAGCACAGACAATAAAGGTCCCATACAGTGAGAACAGACAGTAATGGTCCCACACAGTGAGAACAGACAGTAATGGCCCCACACAGTGAGAACAGACAGTAATGGTCCCATGCCATGAGAATAGACAGTAAGGGTTCCATGCAGTGAGAACAGACAGTAAAGGTCCCATGCCAATTATGAAGAGGACAGTAAAGGTCCATACAGTGAGGCAGACAGTAAAGATCCCATACAGTGAGAATAGACAGTAAAGGACCCATACAGTGAGAACAGACAGTAAAGGTCCCATACAGTGAGAACAGACAGTGAAGGTCCCATACAGTGAGAACAGACAGTGAAGGTCTAATACAGTGAGAACAGACAGCAAAGGTCCCATACAGTGAGAACAAACAGTGAGGGTCCCATGCAGTGAGAACAGACAGTGAAGGTCTAATACAGTGAGAACAGACAGCAAAGGTCCCATACAGTGAGAACAGACAGTAAAGGTCCCACACAGTGAGAACAGACAGTAAAGGTCCCATACAGAGAGGACAGCAAAGGTCCCATACAGTGAGAAAAGACGGTAAACATCCATACTGTAAGAACAGACAGTGAAGGTCACATCCCCCGAAACGTTGTATGTTTTTTGCCTAAATAAAACACTGGAAATGAAATAGTGTGCTCCTCCAACTTTTTCGTATTTCCCATAAAAGGGTTCCATGCAGTGAGAACAGACAGTAAAGGTCCCATACAATGAGAACAGACAGTAAAGGTCCCATGCCATTAGAAGAGACAGTAAAGGTCCCATACAGTGAGAGCAGACAGTAAAGATCCCATACAGTGAGAATAGACAGTAAAGGACCCATACAGTGAGAACAGACAGTAAAGGTCCCATACAGTGAGAACAGACAGTGAAGGTCCCATACAGTGAGAACAGACAGTGAAGGTCTAATACAGTGAGAACAGACAGCAAAGGTCCCATACAGTGAGAACAGATCCTGATTATATGAAGGCTTAACTATGATAGGAAATAGCTTCTTTCCAATCATAGTTTGATCCCCATATTACACCAGAAAAAAAAAGAAAAAAAAGAAAATCCAGACACACAATGTTGTGAGTTAAATATGTTTTATTTATTGTTTTATTATAACAATCCTAACACTGCCTCACCCATGGATTCTACCCATTCACTAACAACAACCCCTCACTCCAGAGTTGATCCAGAGGAAGGCAAAAAACCAAAAGGGAAAAAAATCTTTCCTGACTCTATGTGGCAATAGGGTAAATCCCTATATCAATTAGAATGCTGTTATTTATGTTTAAAGGGGAACAAAACACCAATAAATACACTAGGTCCTGAACCCTGGCAGTATGACAGGTGGTTTGGAATACTTACCTCCTTGCTGACATCACCACATGTCTCTGGTCTTGCCCCTTCCCCATTGGGTGGCCCTCCACCTAGTAAAAGGAACTAGTGGTGCATGCAGCTAGAAGGTAAGTGCCCAAATTACCCAGTAATAGACTATCGTTTCTTTTTTTAAAAAACAAATCAAATAAACCCAGCCCCCCAAATTCTACACAATTCCACAGCTGATCCAAAAAAAGGCAAAAAACCCACGCAGAGCCAATGCCAACTGGCTCCAAAACAGGGGGAAATCCTTCCTGACTCCATGTGGCAGTTGGGTTAATACATGGATTAAATCCCCATTAAACATTGACTGCTACTTAACTATTTTAACCTGATTACTTACCTTTCCCTTTAATAACCCTAACAATGACATATTTTTTTTCTTTCTGACTGCAGGTTTTTTGATTTTTGGCTGTAGTTTAGTAGGGTGGGATGTCTTATTAATCTTACCTTCTTATCACTTACTGGAACTCACAGAGAGCTAAAGAGTAAAAAGACATAAAAGAGAATTAGGAAGTGATAACAATATGTATGTATGTATGTATGTAGTATGTATGTATGTAGTATTGTTTAGTTATAATTGGGGAGGAGCGCTGTACCGTAACAAAATACAATAAAGTCATACAAGGGGAACATATACATAGATAGTTCAGTACATATAGATATAAATAATAAATAGAAGTGCTACTGTAGATCTTTGCCATTAGAGGTAAAAAGGGTCCCTGCCCTGTAGTGCTTACAATCTAGTTAATATGGTAGGAATGAGAGCTGCAATACTGCTTTCACAGAAACACATAAGTACAGAGTGAAAAAGATTTTATAGATTTTTGAGACTGGAGACTGGTCCATAGGTAAGGGGAACTTGACCAGTGGAATTATGGAATTGGGTTTTCTATGGTCCATCAGTCTGTTAGAAAATCTCTTGTACCTAGAATGAGAATTAAACCGTACCAAACCAACCAAACAGCATTGGGTGCCCATTGGGTTGTTGCAATTTATCGAGAGGAGGGTAGATCGAGAGTAAAGACATTGAAACCTACCTGCAATCTGAAAAATAACCCTTTCAGACTCTTTTCTTGGTTACAATAAAGGAAAGAAGAAATAATTCTAAATTTGAAATCAGGAGAGAATGATTAAAGTGAAAATTAAATTCACCTAAATCTCCCGTTTTCCCTTGTAGTTCCTGCTGTCTGGCTTCACTGGAATTCACTTTCTGGAATGGAAAGAGATAATAGAAATCAGAAGATTAATATTAATTAGGGCATTTTTATGAAATGGTCAAGAATGTCAGGTTCTTCTACCGCTGTATAAATAAATGAGTGGGAAGTGGGAAACTCATTATTAGGTTCAATGTCCTCCTTTCATTTTGTAACTTGAAATCTCTCCACCCTAACACACCTACTGAACACCTCTAACCCAACCCACCCTTCTGGTTCCATGGCGATTCAATCCTAATTCATTAAAAAAAAAATCATTGTCATAAATACAATGCTAAAAAAAAAATGCGCAGGGCACTAAGGGTGTAGGTACCTGTAATCAGGAGAGATGCTCACGGGATAAGTAATATATAGAAAGAGAAAAAAAGAGGTCCAGTGCAAACCTCTAGTAAATTAACAGCTAAAAATCCATATTCAGATAGTATCAAATGGGATAATTCTAAGAAGAAATAGATAAAAATATGCAAGGCAATAGTAAAAGGGGGTATTAGTTTCTTTAAAGACTGTCAGCCTTACCCAAATTCTATTCACAAGACTCTTATTTATCAGGAGTGGGACCTTGCATATGTTGGGGCAGGGTGTTGCTGAACTACCACTCTGTAGAATGCAATAAATGGGCGCCAGTGGTTCTTGAACTTAAACAGTATTATTATTAACAGAACAATATTAATAAAGCATTGCAAGTAGTTCAATAAAGGTGACATAGCGTGGCACTGATATCACATAAATACTCACAAACCAGAGGGATCAGAAACAGCATAAATAATAATCAGCTTGTTAGTGCCACCCCAGCTCAGGTCACTGTAGTGGAATTTCTTCCCCTGTATCTGGCACTCTGTCCCTATTCTGGGTGGTATACCCAGGACTCTAGTCTTACAAATCTCCTTATAGACTACATTAGATCATGTATCACATGAGTGTAATGGCCATGATTAAGGCTGAGCATACTAAACCCTTTCTGTGGCAGAACTTGCTCTGCTATGCTTAAACCCGCCACTGCTCAGCTTAAATTAGTATCATCCTAGGGACTTCTGGTATCAGATTTAGTATGCTCAGCCTTAATCACGGTGATTACCATGGTGATGCATGGTCTAATGTAGTTTACTACATTTCTGTTCTGTACTGTGTATGTTTGTACTATCTGAATACAGGATTTCAGCCTTTACTTTACCAGAGGTTGCACAGGACCCCTTTTTTTCTGTTTCTATAAATACAACGCCAGACCTTCACTCTACACATAGACCTGTACAAACATCTACTGATGGACACCCCTACAACACCCCACCCTTCCATTTCCATGGCAACCATATATAAAATCATCCAAATAGTTAGTTTTATGTTCATAGACAAAAACCACACAGAAGTGGCACTCTGTAGGTGTGTGAATCTACACCCCACCTTCTATTTCCATGGCACTCACATAAATTGTCAAAAAATTAAACTTTCATAATGTAGAAAACATTCTAATGTATCCAACACCACACAGACACAGGTACAACACATACAGATACACCTCTAGTTCTTGATGTGCAATTGTGTGTTGTAATCAATCATCCACAGCTTTTGAAGCTAATCGTGCCTGGTATCCTGATCCTCTATTTAAATGTATTGATTGAACCTGTGCGCAGTGTAACCTTCCATACAACACTACACCCGCACACAATAATAAAGATATATGTATTTAATCAGAATTATTTGTTAGATTTACAGGTATCCCACCCCTCCTGCATCTCGCAGGAGTCTCCCTCCTTCTGGGGTGGTTTCCGCACCACCGGAGACCACCCCAGACTCCCGGACTTGAGAGGAGACTTGAGTCTCCTCCCAAGTCACTGCCCCTTAACATGGCCATGCCTCCGGAACGCCCTAAATCCTTCCTAACCCCACACCCCAGAATGGTGTCCCCGCCCCACGTAATGTCACGCCCCACTCACCACACCCCCTTCGCCACCCTGGGAAGCCTGAAAGGGCAGGGTGGGATGTCTGGATTTAAATGCCTCCTTCTTTGTCATAGCAAGATTTGGAGTTTTAAAACCTGCAACACAGACGCAGATTCCAACTTGCCACCTTTTCAAGACAAATTCATAATGTTTACTTAAACTTTTCCATTTCTGTTAAGATCTTGCTTCAGTTCCTATTTGTTGTGAAAGGGTGAGCATATTTGCAAAGTAATGTATCATTCTGCACTGCAGCCACAACTTATCCCTAGCTATAATAAATCATATTTACTTTTCACTGCCTCCCTCCTCCCATTCAGACCCAATGCAATTCCTCTAGGGATTCCCTAATTAAACTGGTAGTCTTATTCAATGAAACAGTTGGATCGATTATTTTTGCTATATGTTTAGGACCTGTTTTAAGGATTAATATGGCAGTTCATTCATAATTACCCTTTTTTTGAAATCACTTAAATATAAAGCCTGAGGGAAGACATCAACATCTACGATATGTTCACATATGGTTGATGTTTAAATATATATCAGAAATTGACTGCTGGTCAGATTGATGTAATTAAATTTATGGTTTGGTTATTGCAGCTATTCTACTGTTTTTGCGATGTCTGGTCTTTTTCAAATATTTCTGAGGAAACAACACAGTACTTCTGATTGAAGAACATTTTCAAATAAATTTGCCCTACTATTAGTATAGAAACTAATGACTATTGAACTGGGATGTAAAAGTGCTGCACGTCATGCATCTCACTTTCCACACCCCTGTATTACTACATCACAGGAACAAGGTAAGGGGAGAGGAGCACTGTGATCTTTTACTTACCAATGATTTCTACCCACTACGTCCCCACTGTGTAGTGTTCAAAAATCCTACCTTTGTCCTCAGCTCCTTATGTTTATCCTGCAGTGCCTGTTCAAAGTGCAGAAAAGTGAAGAGTAGGATCTGTCAGTGTGTTATCCTGTATTCTGCCCCTTTCCAGTCCTCTGGAGGACTCTGGCAGGGGAGCCCCCCCCCTCCCTCCAGATCCCTCTGTGCTGCCTGTTTTTTAAAAAATAAACTTTTCTGTAGTGTAGAGGACCCCCTCCAACCTTACATACAATAAAAAGAGTGTGGAAGCACTCCTTTGGCTAAATTACAACTACATTTAGCGGAAGTGCTGCTGATCTGGTCAAAATTAATTCAAACATAGAAAAAGTAATCAATGCACATTCCTAGGCCCCATACAATATCATATTATCTGCACACTGACAACTTATAAACAAAGGGGTTTTAGTATACATTACTGTGATCACATGAATGAAAAGCCTTCCACCCACGTCAAGGTAACCCCAGTCTGGAAGGTCCTAACTTCTAACATTTTTACATTTCTTTTATCTTAATACGATTAGCAAACTGCATTTCTCATTCAGTGCGCAAGTATGAGAAATTGTAATTGACGTAAAAATGTTAGAAGTTAGGCCTTCCAGACTGGGGTTACCTTGACGTGGTTGGAAGGATTTTCATTCATGTGATCACAGTGATGTATACTAAAACCCACCAACCTTAAACGCCAGGTTTAAAAGGGCATGTCCACTCTAAATCTAAAATTTGCCCCAGTGCTGGCCCCACTGTTAGTGTTCCAAAACCCTTACCTTTAATCTTGCTCCTTATGGTTGACCTGCAGTGCTTTCTGAAAGTGAAAAGAAGGAGCAGTCGTGTGTGCATCTGATGATAAATGTTAAAAGATCTCGCCCATATGGTCATGAATCTATTGACTCCATCTTACTCCCTTGCTCCCATGAATCTCTGTAAGATGTGCTGTGGAACAGGTCTCCTAGGAAGACTTCAGGAACAGGCCACATAAAATACAATCCGCATGGTCGTGGTTAAAGTATTAATAAAATAGTCAACATCATCAAGTGCAATGTAAAAAGAAGATAATACCTTGTTTTTCTGTTATCTTCTATTTTTAATTAAAATAATAATTATATAATATAATCATTTGCTAAATGTAATTGGAAAGGACATTTTGATTAATCCTTTTCTTCTATGATCATTACTATGATACCGTACATTACATTACACTAGAAAAAAAAAATTACACGCAGTCCCTTAATCTGCTAATCCTTTCTCCAGACTAGATGGTTCTTTTTAAATCAACTGCCATTTTATCAACCCAATGGAGCAGAGATCGGACTCAGTTCTATTCAACAAAACATTCTTTTCATGGAGAGACAGGCCAGCTAACATGACACCACAAAAGGACCAAGGAATTCAAAACACCAGCTCTTTGGATTAAACCTATAATAATCACATGCCGTTTGTACAAGATTGATAGAATGATTGTTATAAGAATAGCTGGTTACGAGTAACACTGTTTGAGTTTCAGGGATCCACATTGCTACATTTCATCGTCGGGTTCTTTTTCACAGAGAGATAGAGGCTAACGTATTAAACGCTCTACACAATGTGCACATAACAATGAAAATGACACCTAAATAGCCAGTTATTTCTGTGTATAGTAGGTAAGATTGAAATAAGATTTTGATAAGCATATTTAGCATTTTCATTCAGTAATAAATTGGTTGTAATTGGCATGTTTAGGCAATGCATTTTGGGCACCAGAGGCAAACTTTGAAAAGGGGCCCCTTTCCAGAATAGGCAGTCACAATGAGGTGGACATGCTTTTTTAGTGGGTGTAACTTTCTGGATGTGAGTGGCTAAACATTTTGTTTGCTGGTGGCTAAGCATTTGGTATGACCTATGAACTACACACAGTGTCAGACATTTCTACTGGGGCCCATCAATCAGAATCTCGGCCATGGGCTCATAAACCAATCTGGTGAGCAAACAGTTCCAAGCATCAAAGTTTGCATAACTAATAATAACATAGTAATCAAGGTTTTTCATGCTTAAAGGTTACCATATTTAAATATTACTCCAGAATTAATGTAAACTTATTGCTACAGTAGCAATCGCCCTGTTGCCTACAACAGGGGTGTCTCTAGGGTTTTTGCCACTTGAGACAGACTTTGAATGCCGTCTACATGCTGCCTGCATATCGTGCCGCCAGCAAAAGGGGGGTGGATGTGGCATGCATTTTGAACTGGCACCCCGACATATTTATTTATAAAGGTTATTTAAAAGGACATTTATCCCCACCATGATTCCTGAAGAAGAAAACACTTTGGCCAAAAGCCTGCCGCCAATGTAGACTCTTAAAAGGGACCTAAACTTATCGATCCTTGCCTAACCTAACAAACTATCTAAAGCAACCCAGGACCGTTTTTAGGCATAGGCCACATAGGCAAAGTGTTAGGGCACCTATGTTAAACCAGGGCGCCCAGTGTTTTCTCTAGCACCCCCCGTCAGTGTAAGAACTGTTCTCCTTATTCTGCTGTAATTTGCACACTGTATACTGTATTTAGTAGAGAGTTTAACTCAGCTACTTGGAAACAATGTTGCGAATGAATGAAGGGGGAGGAGGGAGGATGCGATCAGCTAATAGTACTGAGGGGAAAGTTCTAAAATGCCAGGTAAAAGTTGCTGCAGAGTTTACAGTGGCCCCTGTGACTAGCAGCCATGAGATCCCTATCCTGCCTCTTTTGCCTTACACCCAACTCTCCAATTAGAACTTAGAGTAGGTGTGGAGTGAACACTTTATGTGGAAAGCAGATACATAATGTATATCATGTCAATGCTGGCAGCTGAAAGGGTAAATTAATCTCTGCTAGCACTGAAAGTGTTAATGGCAATACTCTGGGAAAGTGCTGGAACTGAAATATTAGTAAAAAAAAGTCTGCGGGCGCTGATGGGTTAATGGTAATACTCATTGCAATCATTGCAAAATGTGGAAAAAAAATATTCACCCATCTTTATACAAACAGCTATAAAAGATGGGTGAATAAAATGTTTTCATATTTTGCAACGATTGCTCCTAGATGTCTCTTTTGAAAGTGATACTGAATTTGTACCATTGTTGAGTGGTTGATAGCAGATGGGAGCATTGATCATGGTGGATAATCAGGTAATTATGAGGTTTGGTAAATCTGCTGGCACTGAAAGTGGTAACCACAATATTCGGGGAAGTCTGCTGGCACTGAAGAGTTACTGGAGAGCTAGGACACACTACTGCGATTTTAAGCACGATGGGATCGGGATTGATCACGCTGGAGCACCAAGATGTCTAGAAGCAGCCCTGAGCTAATCTAACCATATTAAATGCCTTTTAGCAATTTTGAACTCTTAGTGAAGAAAATATGAAAACATCTGCAGCACAGACAATAAAGGTCCCATACAGTAGAGAGAACAGACAGTAATGGTCCCACACAGTGAGAACAGACAGTAATGGCCCACACAGTGAGACAGACAGTAATGGTCCCATGCCATGAGAATAGACAGTAAGGGTTCCATGCAGTGAGAACAGACAGTAAAGGTCCCATACAATGAGAACAGACAGTAAAGGTCCCATGCCATTAGAAGAGACAGTAAAGGTCCCATACAGTGAGAGCAGACAGTAAAGATCCCATACAGTGGAATAGACAGTAAAGGACCCATACAGTGAGAACAGACAGTAAAGGTCCCATACAGTGAGAACAGACAGTGAAGGTCCCATACACGTGAGAAAAGACAGTGAAGGTCTAATACAGTGAGAACAGACAGCAAAGGTCCCATACAGTGAGAACAAACAGTGAGGGTCCCATGCAGTGAGAAACGAACAGTGAAGGTCTAATACAGTGAGAACAGACAGCAAAGGTCCCCATACCGTGAGAACAGACAGTAAAGGTCCCACACAGTGAGAAACAGACAGTAAAGGTCACAACAGAGAGGGACAAGCAAAGGTCCCATACAGTGAGAAAAGACGGTAAACATCCCATACTGTAAGAACAGACAGTGAAGGTCACATCCCCCGAAACGTTGTATGTTTTTTGCCTAAATAAAACACTGGAAATGAAATAGTGTGCTCCTCCAACTTTTTCGTATTTCCATAAGGGTTCCAGCAGTGAGAACAGACAGTAAAGGTCCCATACAATGAGAACAGACAGTAAAGGTTCCATGCCATTAGAAGAGACAGTAAAGGTCCCATACAGTGAGAGCAGACAGTAAAGGTCCCATACAGTGAGAACAGACAGTAAAGGTCCCATACAGTGAGAACAGACAGTAAATGTCCCATACAGTGATAAAATACAGTGAAGGTCCCATGCAGTGAGAACAGATGGTAAAGGTACCACACATTCTCTTTCCTGCAGTCTCTATCCTCTATCTCTCACAATCTCTTACTCCTGTATTCTCTATTCTTTATCTCCCACTCTATTTTCCTATCTCTCCTGCAGTCTCTATCCTCTATCTCTCACACTCTCTCCTGTGGTCTCTATTCTCTATCTCTCACATTCTCTCTCTTGCAGTCTCTATCCTTTATCTCTCACACTCTCTGTCTCTTTGCAGTCCCTATCCTCTATCTCTCACAATTTTTCCTGTAGTCTCTATTCATTATCTGTCACACACACTCACTCTCTCTCTCTCTCTCTCTCTCTCTTCTACAGTCTCTATCATCTATCTCTCACAAACTCTATCTCCTTCAGTCTCTATCCTCTATTTCTCACACTCTCTCTCTCTTCTTCAGTCTCTCTATCTCTCAAATTCTCTCTTGCAGTCTCTATCCTGGTATTAAATCCCATATACCTTTTTATATGGGATTCAATACCAGTGTCTCCATCAACAATATGGTGATTACTTATATCTGTTGTATTCAATTAGATCAACTGGACTTGAAGTTTAGTTCTTGAAGACGTTTCGCTAGTCTTGACCTAGCTGTTTTCTAACCAAGTCAACAGTCTCTGTGGTGGGTATATAGGTGAAGAGAGGTGTCACATCATAGGACACCATAGTTTCTTCTGCACCGAGTACTATATCTTCACAAGCATATTTCAAATCATTTTGGGTAAAAAAAAAACTCAAACTTGTACGGTAATATGAAAAGACAGCAAGGAAATTGGCAGACTACAGAAACCACCGATGCAGACAACAAAGGCTAGTACCATGCAGCATACGTCTGGATTCCACAGTTAAAGGCATCAGAGCCAAACAGATACTGCAAAAGGCCTAAATGAATGGGTACGACAGACACATTTTACAGTTGATGCTTTAATGCACAACATTAGTCAATTTGAACAGAACCTGGCTTCACAGCTACCTGTGGCCATCTGGGAAAGAGTGATGGAGTTCACCAAACAAGCACAGCTTTCTCAGCACTGTAAGGGCAAACAAAGTCAACAGAACAAGTTCTCTATTCTGTCATCCCAGAACACCCCTAAAGGAGAACAACTACCTTGGATACAAAAGGAGGGAAGTGTCAACTACCTTGGATACAAAAAGAGGGAAGTGTCACTTCATCAAACAAGGAGGAATGGGTGAGAAACTTTTCTAACAGGACCCTGACCCAGCCAGAAATGGAAGTCCTTGCTAAATGGAAACCTTTAAGGGCATAGCACCCAGCCACTAGTTCAGATTTGTGGATGACACCTGGGTTAAAATCCACCAGAAGGAAGTACAAGCCTTCACAGATTACATTAATGCGGTAGACCAAAACATCAAATTTACAAGGGAAGAGGTACAAAACAACAAACTAGCTTTCTTGGACTGCTTGGTAGAAGTCAGGGAGAATGGTAAACTGGAAGTAGAGGTTTACTGAAAACCAACCAATACAGAGCAGTATTTGATGTTTGACTCCCACCATCCTTTAGATCACAAGCTGGGTGTCATCAGAACCCTGCAACACAGAGCTGAGAACATCCCCACTAGCATGCACAGAGGCGAAGGCTAAAGAAATGAAACAAATGAAGAGCCCTTAAAACTTGTGGATATCCAGACTGGGCCTTTGTCAAAAGAAGTAGAAGGAAAGAAAAGAAAAGAACAGGTATACTAACAGTGAAGGGGAAAAGCAAGACAGAAGAAAGAACATGGTCATCCCATATGTAGCAGGGGTCTCCGAGAAATTAAGAAGAATTTTTAAAAAACACTTTATCCCTGTCTGCTTTAAACCAAACAACACACTGAGGCAGCAATTGGTAAATCCGAAAGACCCAATACCGAAACACAAGGTAAGCATCATCATATACGCAGTGCAGTGAAGAATGCTCTGATCTGTATGTGTGGGAGACCAAACAGCAACTGCATCAACGTATGGCCCAGCACAGAAGAGCCAATTCCTCGGGTCAGGACTCAGCTGTGTACCTGCATCTTAAGGAAAAAGGACATTACAAAGGATTGTAATGTTAACATATTGGCAAAGGAATGTGACTGGTTCAAGAGAGGTGTCAAGGAGGCCATTTATGTGAAAATAAAGAAACCAAGTCTAAATAGAGGTGGGGGGGTTCGACACTAACTGTCTGCCATGTACAATGCTGTTTTGACACCTTACCCTGGGCGTTCCTATAAAACCTCTTAGCCACTAGGCAATCACGCACTTAACACCTGGCTGTGATATGCTAATTGGGATTTTCCAGGGTACATAATAGCCACAGATTCTTGTACAAGTCATTCTGAATTGAGAAAGCCAGTCGGATGACTAGCGAAACATCTTCAAGAACTAAACTTCAAGTCCAGTTAATCTAATTGAATACAACAGATATACCATGACCTGGATGAATGAGAACCTTCACAAGCATTATAACTTTGGGTTTGTTTACTTTTAAACTCACTGTTGTGTTTAGTTGTAGACAGACGTTTGCCCACACCTTTGGCCAGGGAGACCTTCTTGTACCTTCTACATGCTTTGCACACAGTGATGTGGTAGTAACGTTGCTCCCAAGCATGCCTGCTTGCTCTATCCAGGCAAATAACAATCCTAGTAAAGGCAAGAATGCATGTTCCTCCTGGGGTCCATATTTATAAAGGCGTGATATCGCTATTTTGCAATACTGCACCTTTAACAGTTGTCATTATAAAATAACGATCGTGCCCGTAGTCTGTCTGGTCAGACTAGCCAGGCAAGGTACAAGACAGGAGACCAATGCAAAGAAATAATAAAAACATATCAACATTTAACATAAGATAGGGCAGATATTTAACACAGAGGCTTTATATTTTTGGGGGCACTTATCGTCATTCCTGCAGGGTAGTGCCAGAGGCCCACTATCCTTCCTGGGCATGTACATATTAACTTAGTCTTCATTTGGCTGTAGAAAGACTTTACAGATATTAGACTTAAATAAACTTGTTTCTATTGTTTAAAAACATTATAACTTTGGGTTTGTTTACTTTTAAGTGTGGATTGTAATCATGTGCCAGTTTCCCAGCAAAGTCTGAAAGGGGCTTGTTAGTTCTTAAGCAGAACATGGCATCAGTCCATCTCATAGCTTGTCCTAGCATATATTCAAAGCAGAGGGTTCATTTGTGTAGCAATACATTAATATTGGCGAGAAATTGGGGTTCCTTTGTTGATTTGTGTATGCCAATTGTCAGTGAGATGCTGTGAGTGAATTTTAATTAGACTTTTTCTTTTTCTCAGGCAGGATAACATAATTAATGATCCTTTACAACGGATCGCTCAATAAGAAAGATTCTTTATTTCAGAGGTTTGTATTCTGCAATATAATTATGAAGAGATTTCCTTTGAATTTGCTTAATAACAAAAGAAATAATTCAATAATTGGCTAAACTCACTAGAGAAGTCTAATAACATTCAACAATTGTATTAGAAATGTTGTGGGAGAATGAAACTAATACCTGAAAACCATTCTAGAAATGCTCTTCATGTTCCCTATAGTTATTTGCTGGTGTTTATATAGAGAGAATGATATTCTACCAGAGAAAAAAGACAAGGAGCAGCAAGCACATCAATTATAGGCAACTGATAGCAATTTTATGGATACCAATATAGCAGCTCAAATCTTCATTACATGAGAGAACCACAGAAAATTTAAGATATACTTTACCATCGCACAGTAACAAGCATGAAAAGCACAATTGCAATGCAGCACGTTTCACACCCATTCTCATGCATTTGCGTTGAGATTTTGTCAATATTACAAATTATTTCATGGAGCTTTTTCCATACCTGTGACAAAGGTGGCATGCGCAAAGAATTATGGCTGTAACCAGGGGCGTATCTAGGGTCTAAGAAGATCAGGGGCACCCTTGGGCACTCCGTGCAAAAAATTTTAGGTCACGCCCCTTTCTCTGCCCCAATTGAGCCACACCCACGAGCTACTTACTAGAGACAATAAGACACAAACAGACCGATAGACAAACACAAACAGATACACAGCCAGATAGTGATAAACAGGCAAAAAGACAGAGAAATAGACATACAGACACAAAGGCACATTAAACTGGCAATTTCATTATACACTGGTCGCAATCTGGTAATTTTAAACTCACTGCTGTGTTCAATTTTAGTCAGACGCTTGCCCACACCTTTGGCCAGGGAGACCTTCTTGTACCTTCTACATGAACCTCTGCCCCTATCTATCTCTATCTGTCAGTCTCTCTATCTGTATATCTATCTCTATCAGTCCCTCTCTCTCTCTGTATATCTATCTCTATCTGTCCCTCTCTCTCTCTGTATATCTATCTCTATCTGTCCCTCTCTCTCGCTGAATATCTATCTCTATCTGTCCCTCTCTCTCTGTATATCTATCTCTATCAGTCCCTCTCTCTCTCTGTATATCTATCTCTGTCTATCTCTTGTCTATCTCTCTTTATATCTTTCTATCTCTATTTTACTATCTTTCTGCCTCTTGTCTATCTTTCACTCTCTATCTAACTTTATTTATCTGCCTCTTGTCTATCTCTCTTTTCTCTTTGTCTATCTGTGTCTCTAACTGTCTATCTATCTAACTCTGCCTGTTTATCTATCTAACAGTCTGTCTATCTATCTATCTATTTATCTGTCTGTCTGTCTGTCTATCATCTATCTATCTATCTATCTATCTATCTATCTATCTATCTATCTATCATCTATCTATCTATCTATCTATCTATCTATCTAACTCTGTGCATCTATCTATCTAACTCTGTGCATCTATCTATCTATCTATCTATCTATCTATCTATCTCTCTCTCTCTCTCTCTCTCTCTCTCTCTCTATCTATCTATCTATCTAACTAACTAACTCTGTCTATCTATCTATCTATCTATCTATCTATCTAACTCTGTCTGTGCATCTATCTATCTAACTCTGTCTGTGCATCTATCTATCCATCTATCTAACTCTATCTATCTAACAATGTGCATCTATCTATCTATCTATCTATCTATCTATCTATCTATCTATCTATCTATCTCTATCTATCATCTCTCTCTCTCTCTCTCTCTCTCTCTCTGTCTCTCTCTCTCACTCTCTCTATCTATCTAACTCTTCTAAGTTCTATATATATATCTATGTATGTATCTATCAATGTCACTAACTCTAGCTATCTCCCCCTGTTTCTCTGTCTCTCCTGCTACTAGCGTAGTTGGCAAGTAAGTGTCGTGGAAAGCGCATAGGCTGCCTTTATTCCTCCGCGTCGGCGTGCGATTGACTTCATCAAGCTGGCGTGTGCGACGTGCCACCGGGAAGTCCGGAACTTTGCAGAAGGTGCGGGGCACTTGCAGGAGGCACAGGCAGTTAAAACATTCGAGGCACTTTCCTTAAAGGGTATGTCCACCCTTAAATCTTACTTTTAATATAGGCTTCCCCCTGGTCCCCCAGCCCCAACCGCATTATTTTTATTTTAAGAAAGCTCCCCAAACTCTTACTTACCTCCCCTCTTTCCTCCGCCGCGCTCCCGGCCCTCTGCTTGCGAGAAATGCAAGCAGAGGGGGGGGACCGGCAGCCGCGTCTGTGATTGGCTGAGCTGCAGCCAATCACGGACGCGGCTGCCGGCAGCTCACTTCAGCGGAGGAAAGAGGAGAGGTAAGTAAGAGTTGGGGAGCTTTCTAAAATAAAAATGATGCGGTTGGGGCTGGGGGACCAGTGGGAAGCCTATACTAAAAGGTTAAACGCTAGGGGGAGGGAATCGGGAGAGGGAGGGAGAGGAGGGAGAGGGAGGGGAGGGAGGGGGAGAGGGCTGCAGTAGCATGGCAAAAATCTACCTGAGGCCAGGTAGGAGCAGAGTCCTATATGGACTCTGCTAGCCTCCTGGTGGGCAGTTTTTGGGACTTTGGGGGGGGACTACAGGAGAACCCTATGGAGCTGGGATGTTAGGTAAGGATTAAACTACACTACATGGTGGGGCCAGTAGTTGGGGGGATTATAGTTTTGGGGGTGGACATGCCCTTTAATATCCAGGGCACGTGCCCCGAATGTTTTAACAGATGCGCCACTGGCTGTAACAGGGGATTCCTCCTATGTGGCAGTGTGACCTTGTAAAGTTTAGGAGCTTCTGATGAAAGGGTAAGTATTGCAATTCCTAGGTTTGGGGGGTCCTCTGGCATATTATGGGGGTGGCTAAGCCCTTTAAATTTATAAATGGCTGGTCCAGTCCACCCTGCCACTGGCTTTTATCCACCCAGGTATGACCCTGCCTAACTATGGTCTGTCTGGACATGCATCAGGAAACACCCCTTACATAGCAAGACAGAGCTAATAACAGGAAAGAACAGTGGGAGGGTTGTGTGTAATTATTAATGTCTTTAATGCTTACTTATATGTGCAAAGCCACACAAACACTTGTAAATAGCCTTGTGACGGCTGCACAAGTGTCTCTTCTGGCAAATGCGCAGCGGCCGAAAACCAAGGGTTTAAGTCAATCTAACTGATCTTAAATTGGTTAGCACAACTTTAGGGCCTTAAAACAACGCTGCGTCCGCCCTCCACCTCCTCTTAAATTAACCTGTTTGTGTCTAAACACAAACAGGTTAATGATGTATTTATTAAATACAAGTATTTATAAAGAAAGTGTATTTCTGTGTCACCTACAGTAGGATAAGATGCTCTATATTATATCATGCTAACATACACGTCACTAATTGTATGAACTGGAACATGTCGATGAGTCTTTCCCTTTTTTACTTAGTACTTGTATTGAGATGCATTATGAAGCTTTTCTTGTTGACCTTTCCCAAGAATGCAAACTTGGAGTGTGACCTAATGTTGGCCTTGCAGTTCAGTTCTCAGTCAATTTATTAAATAAGTGTTCTGAGATCTTCTTTATTCATTGTAGAAAAGGCTATTACCTGGACAGCAAATTGCACAATGCTGGGAAATGCCTTTACTAAATGCAACCATGAACCCCATGAAGTTTTAGTTTAACACTTATTTCAATGTGATGTGGTTTGTTTTGAGGGCAGATGATTTTAAAACAAGGTTGCTATTGGTGTAATTTGTTGGTGGTTGGTGTACATTTAAAGGAGGACTAAACTCAACAATCAAATTCTAACTTTATTCAGCTAGGCAAGACAGCTATCCAGCACCCCGGATTGCTGCCTTATACTTTCTGAAAGTGGAAGTGAGATCACTGTCCCCAAGCAATTTAAACAGTATATCCCTTGCCTATTTAAGTGATTCCTAAGAGATATTTTTGTAAGAACATAAAAATATTTACCTCCTCACCCTACTTCTTAGACATGAGCAATGTGCTTTATCCAGGGAAAAAGAAATGTCCAATTAGCTACTGTGCTTTTCTCTGTGCTGAGATGAAGAAGGAGATACAGTTGAATGGACTGTAGAGCTGCTGTAGTGGAGGATTTTACAAATTTCACATATGGATATTTTTGCAAAATCACTTAGAAATGCAATTGATATATACGTTATTAAAATGTGCCAGAAGTGAGACTGAATACATAAATTAACCCTCTGGGTAAAGGATTTATAAAGAATTGCTGTGATGTCACATACTCCTTCTACTTATTCTTTTTATGACAGGCTATCAGGGAGATTCAATAAAAGTTCTTATTGTTTAAAATGGTGCTAAATTTGCCCCAACCAATCAGAACTTATTTAACATTGAAAGCTAACATCTGATTGGTTGTAGGAAAATTAGCACCATTTTTAACAATAAGAACTTTTATTGAATAACCCTTTATATCTCAAAAACAGTTGGAATTTACAGTGATATACTTATTATGTAACCTTTACACAGGCAATACATGGAGAAATAACTGTAATTTTAAAATACAAATATTTTAAAAGAGAAATAAACCTTGTTCTCTAGTAAGTACAGAATGCTGGACAATAAGGTATATCACCCACATGTCAATAGGATTAACCTCTCAACAGCCTCCGCAAAATACAATATTTTCACTTAAATAATATACACAATACTATAAAGTATATGATTTCTATATAATCTATTTTTAGGAAGGTTAAACATGAATCGATGTTTCACTAAAAAGGTGACCATTCAATCAAAAATCTAGATCCACATGTAGGCATCTTAGATCTCTAATAAATACACATTTAATATCAAATCAATGCCATTGTTAAATAATAAACGTAAACAGCCACCATATCTACTATTTCATTGCTGTGTTATTTTATTTACACACCTGACTGATCTCCTATGCGCTGTTACTTATTAGCATTATTATTATTATTTCTGGGGTTGTTTTTTTGTGTTGTTATAACTTTTTGTTTAATAGGACAGCAATGTATAAAATACAATGTGATAAGGTTTCCAAGTAGAAAGGATGCAAACAACGAAACTATTGAAACCCACAAAAGAAGGCTTATTTAATTAAAGGCAATCTCCTGAAATTACAGACTTTCCCTTTCCCCCTGTTTAAAGGAGATGATGGCTAATACTGTGTCCCTTGTTTCCTGCTGGTTAGCTGCCAACACTCAAGATGCAATTTTTTTTTAAGTTCATTAAAAACCCAACGTACAAACTACTAAAATGCAAATTTTTGCTGCAAGCCTTCTAGTAGAGTTGGAATTGAAGGAATGATATAATTGCATGCATTAGATTCATCTGATCTTAGCACCTGCTTTGCTCAACACCTATATTAATAGGCAAGAAGGGTTTATGTTTATAAATTGCCCTTTTACCTTATCTTATCCCATGAGATATGAAGTAGAAGCATTGGAGCTCTGTTTTATTTTTATCCCTAGCTGACAATATTACTAACAAACCCCCCCCCCCCCCCCCAGAATGTTACAAATACAGGAATTTCCCCCTTTTTAATTCAACATTTTGTGAGAGTCCAGTAACAATGAACAGCCCACCCACGGTGATCTGTGGCTCACTGCTTCCCTAAAGAAATAATTTGTTTCATCATGGGGCTCTGACTTGCTCGCCATTAGAAAATAATGGATAGTATTAAAATAATTCTGTTCTACATTTTGTCAATGAGAAGGATTTTTTCGGAACCTTTTCCAGAAATGTCATTAGTCTGCAATAATGCCACATAGTTTAGATTTATATGATGCAGTTTAATTTTTAGAGGGTAAGGCAAATAAAGTGATATAGACTCGTAGGAGAAATAAAGTCAAAGACTATTAAGGGTTCATTGGTTTTTCAACAGTATTATAAAGCTGGCAAATGGCAGATAACCTTTGGTGAGAAAACAGAAATCATTACTGTAAAGTGCATTTGCAATGAGTAACATGACCACGTTGCACTCAGACACTCTAGTGAGAAGACAAGGAGCTTTTAAAGCAACAGGCAATTTTTTATTTTTTTTTAATAAATAATAGCCTCTTATTGTTTCTAGCAGCTTGTGGGTTAGTCCGAGTTCTGGCTCAAGGGCAATTCTAGCAGCAGGTTAATACTACAGTGTGGGTTAGCCCGGGTATGGCAGTCAGTCTTGGCTGTGACACTGCACAGCTAATCACTGGTTTCTCTTCCCAAAGCTGCAGAAGAAAAGCCTCCTTGGCCGCTGTGCAGCACGTATTTAACTCATACAGTAGTAGAGGAGGTGTCTACCAGCTGGCATCCAGCAAGGAAGTGGGCTGTGTAAGTAATGATAGAGTAAGTTTAGGGAAAATTGCACGTGGGGGGTAATATTAAGCTGCTTCTAAAAGTAAAATGGTAAGGGTGCACAAAGGGATTGAATATTTTTTTTTTATTAAATAATATAGCCTCCTCCTAGACAACTATTGTAGATGATGGGGGGTTGGGGGTGGGGGGCTATCATAGGTTTGCTAGGGGGCCCAGTGATTACTAGTTAAGGAGCTGTTAGCATATGAAATTCTAAAAATCCTATTGAAACCCAATTAATTTTCGACCACGGTTTTCGTGTTTTTGACTGAAATTTTCAACTGGGTTTTTTCAACTTTCTGAGTGATTTTTAAATTTTTCAATCTCCATATTTGAATTCTCAACTTTTTATATTTTTGCTAAGTTCTGGAATTTCAGAATATTCCTTTTTACTTTTAGCTTTCGATAGAAAAACCCAAATCCTGAATAGGTTAATTTGGGTGAGTGGATTATACTAACACTTACGTTTCATACACATGCGCGATCATGGGTGCCAACCCGCAACGCACGATGTGTATGAACGCCCATTTCGGCCGATAATCGTGCCGTGTATGGGCACTTTCTCGGCCAAAATGGGCATCCAGTCGGGGATCGTTGAGAAAGTGCCCATACACGTCACGATTATTGGCCAAACTCATACAAACTCAAAATTGGCCAATTCATACACATTGTGCGTCACGGGGCGGCACCCACGATCGAACATGTGTACGAACCTTTACAGAAATAAATACAGACTATAGTCCCTGTTCATGCCACATGGTGCCAAGGAGCCTAGTTTTTTTGATTCACCAGGTCTCTCTCTTTTTAATCTTAGCCTATCACCCTAGAAATTCCCAGGGTTTCCAAAGGTTGGGGTATTTATTTAAGTGTTGGTAAAATCCACTCAGCCGATTTAACCTATTCATGATTTGGGTTGTTCTATGTTATATTGTATAAAACATGTATAAAATTGTTGTGAAGTCATTTCCATTGAAGGAGGTACTAGATTTGTGAGTGAATTACTGTGCTTACAAACTTGAGAAAGGGAACTAGATCCCTGGAATGTTGTCACAATGTTCTGTGAGCGAGTAATAAATTAATTGATACAGTTGTGTGCCTCATTTACAACTTTTACGATCATATATTTTGTTAATTAAATAGATAGCAGATAAATAAATTTTTTGTCAATTTTCCATTTGTAAATGAAAAACGATAACTTTTTACAATGTAGCAATTTGTTAAATTCCAGTACATTGTACCCAGATTGTAGCGGAGCGGAGGTTTCGCGCCTGGGACGGTATCGCTGGATCAGCTCTGAGATATATGGAGGGGCTGTGTTGGATAGTGCTTTATAGGATAAGGTAAGCAGTTTGAACTGGATCCTTTGTGTGATGGGCAACCAGTGGAGGGACTGGCAGAGAGGAGAGAATTAGAGCATTAGAGAAGCGAGATGAGAGATGAATGAGCTGGGCAGCTGAGGATTGATTGAAGCGGTGCCAGGCAGTTGTTTGGTAAACCACACAGGAGTGTGTTGCAGTAGTCTAGCCAGGATATGATTAGGGCATGGACTAGGATTTTTGTAGCTTCCTTCGAGAGGAAGGGTCGAATGCGGGAGATGTTTTTGAGTTGGAGCCGAAAGGAGTTGGCAAGCGAATGGACATGAGGTTTTAAGGAAAGATCGGAATCTAGCATTATTCCCAGGCAGCGGACATGAGGAGATGGGTGTATTGGTAATATTAATAGTAAGATTAGGGAGGGGAACAGATCATGTGGGTGGGAAAAGGACAAGTTCAGTCTTGTCCATGTTTACTTTAAGGAAGCGGGAGGACATAAAGGCAGAGATGGCACTTAGGCAGTCGGGGATCTGGGATGTCAGCGTGGCGAGATCTGGGGCACAGATGTAAATTTCGATATCTTCCGCATACAGGTGATACTGGAACCCAAATATATATGGTATATGTTTGCTGTATGCAGAAAACTGCATACATTGCAGATATCATGAAGGTGAGACCAAAACAAAGCATGGCTGAATCTGTAGCTAATTGACAAATGATCCAAAAGTATCATGTATTTACTCTTTGTATTTAGATATTATATATGGGAAAATTTGATTGTTAAATAAACTTTTATTCACAGTATATAAACTGGAATGAATCAACATTATGGGGGAGATGCAGTAAATCTCAATATCCCCTGAATACGATTAGCAAAGGTTTTAAACTAATATTGAGTTGCTTGCACCATTTCTTTATGCTTTAGGCTCTCACCCTGGGTACTTTTTAAGGAGAGGTGAGAGGGAAATAAGTATAATTGTTGTTTAATATAGAGGGTCACCCTATACTTAATCAATTTGGTGCTTCTTTACTGTTTTTAAGGGGCAAAGTAAAATTGTTAGCCCTCATTTGTAAAATAAATAACTGGAAACACAGGGTAACGCTTTGAAAAAGTGACATTTCCCTCATTTGTTTAGGCACAAGCATCTTTATATTTCCAATCATTTTAATTAATCAGCTCTAACGGATGGTAAACACTAGTTGATTTTTTTGGGCCAATCAACTGGCACAATTGATATTTTAGTGTATTGGGACAAAATATCTGCAAGAATTTCTGATGAGATAGCTCTGAAATAATTTTTACAGTAAATAGTCTACCCGGCAGTCAATGGACTGCAAGATCGATTGAGCTGATTGGTTCATCAATCGGTAGTCAGACAGTAAGGATTATCAGACCTGGATAGGTCCTTGAGTACTAGATTTAAGGTTTGTACACATGTCAGATCATTTTCACGCCTAATGAACGTTCAGCGACCGTCTTGTTATACCCTAGTTCTGCCAACGACGCTTGTACATACATCTATGATAGTGAATAGTGTTTGTTGGTAAAGGTGTTATGTAACGTACTTATTATGTGATGTTCGGAATATCGCGTGATCTTGAAATGTTACACGTATGCATTTCATTCAATCTTACATCACAGTCTACCGATAATCTGCTGACTATATACAAACAAACAACAATCGGCAGAACAAATCCAGCTGATTGTCGGAAAAAGCCAAGAATAGTCGTGGATTGTTGGTCTAAGAAAATCGTTAAAGCTTCATTTTTGCACAAATGTCGCACAATGGGCAGTTCTTTGGGCAAATCTTGCGAAAATGAAGTGCTATTTCTATCTGAAAAATGTGCTGCTCATTTTACATGTCTGATTATATTATAATTGTATACCTAGAGTTGTTTCCTTTTACCCTTAACACATGACACTGACAGCATTAGAAATATACATACAGAGCAATCTCATCACACATCTATAATATCTGCCAGTTGACCAAGCAGAATGCACATTAATCTAATTAAGTACACATGATACGAAGGCTTTGCATAAACTGAACATAAAAGGGTTTTACTAAAAGAAAAACACCAAAAACAAATAAAATTAAAATTGTGTTCTATTGTTGTTTACTTTAAATGTTATTTCTGGTCCCGAACTCTCCAATTCTGCATTTACATTTCAGCACAAGCCCCTGGGTTATGATGTCACAAACTTTATAGTACTGCATTATGAGTGCCACTGGCAGAGGGAGCTAGATCACAGTGAACTTCAAATGTTTAAATTTGAGAGAAATGGACCACAGATTTGTGTCAAAGTTAAACAACCACAGCAAGAATTAAGTATTTTATATTTTCTAGGTAGAATTCTTTTTTAAAGGGGAATGTTAATACTGTAGGTATGATAACCATGACCAACCATAAGTTCTTATCGTTATAAATGGTGTTAATTTTACCCCAACCAATCAGATGTTATTTACGGTTTGAAAGCTAACATCTGATTGGTTGGGACATACATATGGCTGATGTCTGATGTAATTAGAAGTGCAAAAGTTTGCCTGAGCCATTAATTTGTAATAAACCAATCAGATGTTATATTTTATATTTTAACTGGGTTACTGCAGTTAGGGCTAGGCCACATTAACACGTTTTTCACGCATTTGCGCACACAATTTGGCTCACGGTTGCACACGTGATTTTAAATAACTTGGAAATCCCGGGAAAGCAAAAATTCTTGTGATTTCAGATGCGCATGCAATTGCGCATGCGTGTCTGTTTTGGTAACGCATGTGATTCCATTGCCTGCCATCGCATGTGTTTCCAGAATGGAAAATAGCAACAATGCACATGCAATCCAGTAATTAAAAGCATCCAGTAAAAACAAGATCTAGTTAGATTATACAAAAATGAATAAACAAAGAATACCTCACTTTTAAGGACACAATGTGATTACATTGTGTTTTCATAGTTCAGGGTATACAGCAGGCTATATATAAACAGTTTACTGCAGCACTACATGTTAAAGATCCACAGGGTTCAATCTTTATGAATACAAATGTGCTTTAACTAAAGGCACAGGTGCACTCTTGACACTTTTTTTCCAACTACTCCTATAGACGTACAGTAAATAAGAATTAGATACACAGCACTGCAATACATCCTTACATCACAAGATGGAGCTCCTCTTTAACTACAATTGCATGTTAGATAAGCAGGTAAAAATAACAGTCTTTTTAAATAAAACTTATTTTCAATTAACATTTTTTTTAACCATTACCTAATAACATGGTCACCAATAAAGATAATGTTCATGTCTCTTATTCATCTCTGTACTAGGAACATTTTATAATATGGTATCTGCTATTACATTTGGTTTTCTCTGTACAGTGAACATGCAGTATATATCACCTTTTTCTTATACTCAGCCAGATAACCCATTTTGTTTTGACTTGCTTGTTAACTAAAATATTAACGTTACTGCATTGGATAATTACAGCACTGATAAACTACAATTTCAGTAAATTCAGTAATTCAATAAAGAATATCCCCAAGGAGAAGTGAAAATATTATCTTTTGGGTAAGATAAGGCAGTAACCCAGCACCCAGGATTTGTATTCACATGTGATCGAGGGGCCGACCTGTGGTGCATAATGGTGTGTGAACATCCATATCGGCTAAGTATCGGTAAGTGTATGGGCGCTCGGTACAGCCTCGTTGATCCAGATGACCGACCGAACAGCTTTTTCATGCATCCGTACACTGAGTGATAGTCAGACAAAATTGATGTTCATCCAACAGTCATGCCTTTCAGGTTGGCCCCGTGGTCACACTTCTGTATGGACCTTAATACTTCTGGAATGTGTCTAATGACTGATGCAGCAACTACTCATTTCCACACCTCTTGATGAAGATGATCTCAAATTGAATTTGCATTAATATGTTTGTACAGAATTACATACCATAGAGAGACAAAACTACTGCTAAATCTAGCATACACAGGCAATATTTTTGATTTATCAGTTTAATTGAGTTGTTTGAAAATATTAATCTATTTATGGCTGTCTGCCAAACATTGGTCAATCTATTGAACAGAAGGGGATTGGACCGATTGAAATTTTTTCAAAGATTTCTTCCACGGCCACATTACAGTATATTGGGTAGATTTCAAAAAAATCTCTTTCATAATACATGCAAGGGAAATCACTGTTTTCAGGCATTCTGTAAATGAATAATCACTTCCATTAGCATATCATTAATAAAATGTATGGACTTGTCACAGTAGATAAAGGGGTATTTAATGAGTCAGCCATGCACATTGGAAATGATTGAGGAAACTGGATTTTGTTGAAAATTGCAAGATGGAGCCAAGTACCATAGATATGGTACACAAGTACAAGTTATATTTCACATCATAAAAAAATTAAATACATAGGGAGGATATCCTGAGTGCTTTTACGTCTGCTGAGAAATGTCCTTCTAGAAATAAAATTTTGTTTATTTATATAATTATTCCCCTTTACTAAAAATGAAAAGCCTTCTAGCCATGTCAAGATAAACCCAAAAAAGGTCAAAGGGCCGGTATATATAGATCAATATTTTGGCCCATTTGACTGGACCCAGACAATCAGCATATAACATCGCTGGCGTGATTGCACCGGGGAGCTGATATCCGCTCTTGGTGCATTGCCCCCAAAGAATTGGCATTTAGCAGTGTACTCCTTATTGTCTCTATTTATAGTTCGAATATACAAGGCAATATTTGAGTTATTAAAATGTCCCTTTAGCATAACTTGCCCCCAAATTTGCAGCAATTGCCAACTTGAGGTGGAACTACATGTCTTAATTTATATTAAATGTTTCTTCTTGCAGAAAACAACTGCAATAATCATGGGTGCTTTCTGTGCAAAGTTCTACCGAATATATTTATTACTGGCATTTGTTAAACTCTCATATATTTAAAGGGCATGTGTACCCTTTAAACAAAACACTCGTCACATGTTGGTTACCTGCCCCCAAACCCAAATTATATATTTAGCACATTATTAGATGTGATTGCTGACATCACAACCAAAGATTGACATGCTCAAGCTTATAAAATGCTCATTGAGCAGAGGGAGGAGGCAGATGCCTTTGCTAGAACAGAAGAGAACATATCATTAAATATCTGGTTACAAATGCATGTTATATACTGGTAAAAAAGCAGTTGAAGTTGCAGGCAGATTACTGACAAGACACCTGCTTTTTTGTTTTAAGGGTGGACATAAAAAATATGTACCTCCTCCTTTTCAACTCTCTTTATCGAATATAAACAAGAATGACAATTTGTTCCTTACCTATTTAATTTTTATCAAGCCATTCCTCTGCAATGAAAATGATCTATGTTTTTTTATTTATCAATACAAGTCAAGCTGAAAATACAAGTGAAATGTATGTATTTATATACCATGGGCTTATCAGAAGTAATTACAGTATGGAAATACAGTATACTGATTAGAAGCAAGATCAGGTTGGCTACATCAGAAAAGTACAAAGATAGACAGTTGATAGGCCTCGGGCTTCTGAAGTTCAAGTCTGTCAGATTGTGAGGTTTCCAGTTCTCCATAAAAGCACCAATGTCTGATAATGTTAAGCTCCCCCTTTTGCTTTATTCTGCTTCACTCCGTTGAATTATAGTTCCTCTTGTTAGCAAACACAATATTATAAAATATTAAGAATTTAAATCTCTAATTCAAATTATGCATCAAAACACCAGGGATAGTATAACATGGCCTAAACAAAGCATAGGAAAAATGTATTATATACCTGGGGAAGCTAAGAGCTTCGATTAGTAGCCTTTGTGTGTTTCCATTCTGTTTAAAAATATTGCAAAATATTGTCTAAAGGTATCATTTATTTTCTGATTCTAAGCTATAATAGGATTTCACTATGATAAATCTGGTTTTTGGTGAATTGATTCCAAACACAACATTTTTAATGTGTGTTTCTAAGAAAAAAATGAATTTTAAAAAGCTCATGATAAACTTTCATAAAATTTTAAAATTGTCAGCCAATACCATCAGACTACTGATCGTCTCTCACCCCCGAAGGTTATGGTCAAAATTGACTCTGAGCCTTAAATAAGAGTTTTCCATACTGACATTTTACAGAAAGTGTAAATTTAATCTATGGACAATGCTGATAAAATTTGTGACTTTTTATTCTGTTTTTTAACGTTAGCCTTAGTTGCATTGTGTTTCAGCTTAAAGGAAATCATTGTCATTTAAACACAGACAACAGATTGTGCCCCATTGAATGGCTTTATGCAGGTAGAAGATGTTTACAGAAATATCTATATCTGTTACAAAGCATAATGTGAAAATGTCAACTAGAACAACCGTCCAACAATGAATTTAAGTAGTTTTAGAAGGATGAAGTGACATTTTAGAGTAATGCTCCCCATGGAGTAATGCTGAAATTGTATCCTGTTCTTTCTCTCTGACTCAAAGTAAGAGAATGTTTTGATCTGGAGATACAATGACAGTGGCCCTGTATCCTGCAGTTCCCAGGCGGACGGTGCCAAAGCCTATGAATGGCTGCTTTATATTTTCTATCTTGCAGGTGTCCACTGCATTTGGAATCTTTAGGAAACACAAGAATTCTATGTGGACTTTGACTTGCATTAGTTTGGGCCTTTCAAATTATCTACACAATAGTGTTCTCGCAAATACAATATATTTTCATTGCTCAACAATCAATATTACTATATAGAATGTTCTTTTTAATGTAGTTTCTCCTGAATAAGAAAATATTATTAATTATTGGTTAGTCTCTGAATTTTTGAGAAGGTGTAATTTGTTGTTCTATTGTGGATCGGGGCTGTATTATAAATTAAGCACAGATGAAATTAAAATGACTGTTAATGTATAACTGATAATATAGCTTTATTATAAGGCAGAGTTTTTTATGCATGCACTCTTAAAAACACTCATATATTTCTTCTCTGTTAAAACCAGATCAACTGGGAGTTTGTGGGTTTATTTATCTGTATTTCCCAATACTCACTGGTCAGATCCCTTCTAGTCTAGACAATAGACTCTGATTGTTAAAATATAACACCAATGTTAAAGGGACTCTATACTGAAAAAATTAAATTGCCTCATCTTAATCTATAATTGAATACATATAAGTAGCATAAGTAGTGTGTGTTGCTGCATGCCTTCAATCCAACACACATTTTGTTTAGGAGCAGCATCCCCCCTTTTTTAACCACTCCCACTTCCATCCAACCTTACTTTTTCCCCTCAAACCAACTGTCAAGCCTGCACACAGCATACAGCATTCCAATTGTCAAAACTCTGTCCCCATTCCAGCTACAGTAAAACTACTCACAGAAGAATAGTTTTTGAGAGCAACAAACTTGATTGACAGCTGAAATATAAGATGCTCTAGATTGGATATTTAAAGAAATAGGGGGCAGATCAACAAAAATTATACAGTGGTGGTTGGGAAGAATTATAGTTTCCAGTTATGGTCAATTTAAAATAACCTATTTTTCTGTATAGATGCCCTTTAAGAAATGTGGAATGGGTATCTCCATTGAATTAGCTGAAATTACTGTCTGTTGCACCTCCCAGTTATTAAAAGACCAACAGCAATTGTCGTAGTGATTTGAAGGGGAATTACAGGTAGCCAGAATACCCGCTTTCTGCTGGTTTATAGTTACCTGCAGTTCTGGCACCTTGTTGTCACCTTGTGGTAACTGGAAGTACAAGAGGTGTCAGTCTGAAAGGGGCTTAAAACAATGGGAGCCAAAATACAGACATAAAAATTTAAGCTGGGTGCACACAGTACCAGTCATTCAAAGATGTGGCTTCACACAATCCCGAGCCTTCTTCCTATATAAAGGATACGGGGAATATTCAGGATTGCCACACTCTAAATGACTGCCGCTGGCTTCCTATGCTTTAATACAGGGGCCAAGCGTAGGCCAGGGAAATTTTCGGAAGGTACCGATCATTTCCAAGTCCACCAGTGAATGTTTGTCAGCCTCAGGAATGATCATTTTCACAATACACACTTTACAGATAATAGGGCATTTCAGTCTAATCCAAAAGAAGGGTGTACCCAGCACAAGTGTACACACTACATACATATATATATACAAGTACAGAAAGGAACAAGAATTAAAATTTTGGGTTTTTTTACTAATACTTTATACTGCTATGCCCCTGAAGTTACCTGTACCAGGAGATTTCCGCGGATGTGCGCGTCGGTGTTCATGCTCGGGAGTACGCTGTGGTCAGGCTGACTTCCCTTGCACACGCGCTGTTGTGGCTCTTGCTGCCAGTTCAGTGTTGCTAACTCTATTCTTCCTTATTTATGATCCTATTTTCAGTTATACCTGCCAGTTTGTTCCTGCTTCCAGTTACACCTTGGTCTCCATACCTGCCAGTTTGCTCCAGCTTCCAGTTACACCTTGGTCTCTATACCTGCCAGTTTGCTCCAGCTTTCAGTTACACCTTGGTCTCCATACCTGCCAGTTTGCTCCAGCTTCCAGTTACACCTTGGTCTCCATACCTGCCAGTTTGCTCCAGCTTCCAGTTACACCTTGGTCTCCATACCTGCAGCAGTTTTGCATCTGCTTCCAGTTACACCTTGGTCTCCAAATCTGCCAGTTTGCTTCTGCTTCCAGTTACACCTTGGTCTCCAAATCTGCCAGTTTGCTCCTGCTTCCAGTTATACCTTGGTCTCCATATCTACCCGTTTGCTCCTGCTTCCAGTTAAGCCTTGGTCTCCATATCTGTGACTTGTATCCTGCTTCTGGTTCTCCATACCTGCTGCCTGATAATCACCTGCCTGCCTTGCTTAGTCTTTTCATCCTGCTGCCTTCTCTGCATTGTGGGATTGTACCTGCCTGTTTGCCACAAAGCAACCTCACCATCAAAGCATCTGGGGAAGACCAGCAGGTACTTAGATTCCACATCCAGAGGGGGGTCTTATAAGAGTCATTTCCGGAAGAACCTTAACATATACAGTCATTGGACTCCTTGGTAATAAGTAATGGTGACTTGTGGGTAATTTCCATGTTTCCATGGTAGCCCTTAGAAATTGCTACACCTACTAAGAGGCTTTAACAGCATTCCATGAGTTAAATGTAAACCCAAACCAGCTACACACTGTTTTCAGCTTTATTGAGCCATGATCAGTGTAATATAGGCCTCCAGTTGAGGTGAGGACATAGCAGTTTAGGTGGCAGGCAGAAGAGGAGTGGGGATGGTGAGTATAATAATACAGAAAAGGTTGAATTATTTTCTGCAATGGCCATTATGATTGGCTCTACTTTGGGTGATTATTTGGCAATGTTCTCAGTGTGTACAGATGCAAGTGGGGTATCACTTTTTTCAGGACCTGCAGGAGATATGGGGTTTAGGTGCCCTGTGGTTTCGGACATTTACTAATAGAAAATAAGGTAGAAAGAATGGCAACATATGTAGCTGAAGGTGTATATATTCCATAAATGTAGAGATTTTTGGGTTGTTTAGGTAAGAGGGTATTTATCCTGAAAAAATACAGTTTGTACATAGCGCACAGCTATGTAATTTATGGTTTGGGTCTTTTGGGGGCTAATTGCTGGCCTTGTCTTTAGCAAGACTTATCTGTTGCTTTTCTCAGAAAACCTGCTTTGCTGGTAAAAGGGCCTCAGGAAAATCACCTACAGTAAAAAATAATCACCTACAGTAATAAATAATGAAATAATGTTACAGTAGAAAACAATCCACCATATAACAGATAATCTATAGTACAGTGCCTTACAATTGTATATTGGTAAAATCCCTCCAACTTTTGTACCACTCCTAAGGGGAGGAGGCATTCCAGAAATTGTGGGTGGAGAAAGTGGTGGGGGTGTTATATCTATATATAGGTAAGGGGCACTATATGTTGTATATGATGAAAGGTGTCATCCCAGAACAGTATACACTTAACAGCCAAAAAGCAAAAACACTCTGGCACTGTAAGTGTTCAAGGGGCTGGTTCATCTGATATTTATTTATACATACTATAACGACAGTATTTTTTTGTACATTGATGATTATAAGTTAATTTAGGTTCTACAGATCAAATGAGTGAACCAATTTTATATTTTAATATAATACAAAATTAATTTTCTCATCTGTTTCTGTTCATTTACATGTGCTACTATTCCCTAATGGATCCCCCACATTTACATCTACAAGAGCAACTGTTAAAATAATGTACTATGGTCTAAGAAGAGAAATGCGAACATACAGGGTTATTCAATAAAAGTTCTTATCGTTTAAAATGGTGCTAATTTTGCCCCAACCAATCAGATCTTATTTAACATTTGAAAGCTAACATCTGTTTGGTTGGGGCAAAATTAGCACCATTTTAAACAATAAGAACTTTTATTGAATCTCCCTGATAGTGCTATAAACTGTGATTAGAGAGTTTTATAAAGGGGGTATAATTTACCAATATTATGGTTATGGAACCCTTCCTCAGAAAGGGGTAATACCATTTCCTAGGTCCCTTTGTCATTTACACAGACTTACTATTGGTATTTGTACCTTAAATTTGATTGGAACTTTCTGATTTTTTTCTCCCATTACCTTAATGTAATTAATGTTTTCATGAGCTGAAAGTCCTTGCTGCTTTGTGGCTTATGGCCCTCATAAGAACATCTTTTAGAAAGAATGGCCTATTTAAAATATGTCGATATATCATATTTTATACTATGAATTCATTACTGTATGCCTGATAATCCTTTAGAAACCTGTACTGAACCTGGGCATGTTCAGAACAGGCAGACAGGGGATTAACATTCAGTCAGTGGCTGTGATGTCAACTGTCAAATCCAGTTGATAACTGGAAAAACCAGGAAGCAGAAACAGGACATTGTGCAGGATTTCAGGTTAGACTTATATATTTCAGATTTCAAACTATTACCATTAAGGGTTTTGGGGGGTGATTTACCTGTATGTAAGTTTTCATTTTGGGGCTGGACTTGCCCTTTAATCACCAACATCAAACCAAATGTTTACCTCTGCACTGCCCATATGCAAGCAAGGAACTCCAGCAGTCTTTTTTCAATCTTAAAATCCTTTATTAAGTCTCCTGGGACATCAGAAACAAGTACGGAAAGGTTATATACAACTAGCAAAAAAAGATTTACATTGTCTTACGTGTTTCGGGCTGTATGCTTTTACTCACAGACTTGAAATTTGACTTTCCTCAACCTGTTTAAAAACAATCATCAATTAAAATCAATTCTATTAACGCTTTGGGGGTTATTCAATAAAAGTTCTTATCGTTTAAAATGGTGCTAATTTTGCCCCAACCAATCAGATGTTAGCTTTCAAATGTTACATAAGTTCTGATTGATTGGGGCAAAATTAGCACCATTTTAAATGATGAATTTTTATTGAATCTCCCTGTTTGTATATTGTTTGTGTATTTAAAGGGGCATACATTACTAAAAGGGAAATCCTGTTTTAAAACTTAAGTCTTTTTATGTATACATACTGGAAACAAACTTTCCTTTTCATCATTGGGTCCTCGTTCTGTATTTTCCTTGGATACTAGTTATCAGCGAAGACACTTCATTTAAAGGGTGAACCTAGGAGTGGTTTATCCCAGAATATTTAATGCAGATTTTATTTTTTCTCCTAATAAATGTATGAGATATCCCACCTTAGGTTCAGTCACTTCGGGAGGCGAATTTGGAGATTCAAAATCCAAAATGCTTCCCTTTCGTTCAATAGAGGCATCCCCTCCCCTCACATTTTTATTTATTTTCTCTATATCCTGGACCCTGCATTATTTAATATCACCTCTATTACATTCTTGGAAGTGTCTTCCTACTAGGGATCTAAGGTCTTTATTCACAATGCTGTTCAAGTGTTCTCTAATTTGCTGCTTGAATAGACGTTTTCCCTACATATTGTTTCTCACATTTTGAGCAGCATACTAAATATATCACCGACCTGGCATTTTATGTAATCTTACTGTACATGTCACATTTTGTAACACTTGAGATGAACTTCTTGCTTACCCGCATCACTTTACAGGTTTTGCGAACTCAGGATCCGCATTTACCTTTCTTTCCAACCAATTCCCATTAGTATTTTGTTTTCTATCACCCCAGCAAAGGAACTTCTTCCCTGAATGTGTGATGTTGGGTTAAGGCTCTATGCAGCCCTTTATATTTGGAAAAATTTACAGGGAGATTCAATAAAAGTTCTTATCGATTAAAATGGTGCTAATTTTGTCCAAACCAACCAATCAGATGTAAGCTTACAAATGTTAAATAAGATCTGATTGGGTTGACAAAATTAGCACCATTTTAAACGATAAGAACTTTTATTGAATAACCCTGTTATTATTTAACATTTCTTGCAGTTTAACAATGCAGCAGTTGAAAATCACCAAAACAGTTTTGTATAACCCCTGCTGTACGTTACTGAATGCAAGATTACAATTTTCTCTTTGGTCACATTGCTTCTTCTGATGTCTTGGGATCAATTTCTTTTAAGAGTTACCTGATTCACCCATCTATTTTTTGTGTTTATTCCATACTAGTACAGCCTGGAGCCTTTGACCTTTCTATGCCATGGTATTTGCTTCCCTTGAATCTATTTTAATTATTATGCCTGCTGTGATTTTATAGCTCTTAGAGCAGCTGTTTGGTGTTACTGTTACCAAGCTTGTAATTTACTATTCTTTCTAAGTGCTTTCCTTTTTCTCTGAATTTACAGAGCATGTTCTATTAAATTGGTGGCCTATGGAGATAACTGTACATTCAATGCAGTCTGCTATAGCACACATCAAGTCCTCTGCTGTTCTTCTATAACTCTACACAGTTTATCATCAGATGATAGTTTGGACACCATGATTCTTTTTCACCAGCAATCTCATTAATAAAACCATAGAAAAGTATGTATTGATCCCTGGGGTTGTCCAGTTATATTCCTACTTCACAAAATCAAATATCTGTACCACACTGTGAATTTAATGGTCAACTCTTTATTAAACGGGCATCAGAAACAAAGGGGTAACAATAAAATACTTTATTATACTGGTAATGTTAACGTTCTCCATAAACAAAATCATATAGAAGATCCCTATCCTTTCCCGTTTTGTACTCAGCAATTAAAATTAAAAAACAAAACAATCCCTGGCTGCATAAATAATAACAGCAGTGGAATGTGTTTTACATTTTGCGAGGAATTCTGAGCTGTACTCACATAACTGGAACAATATTATAACAATATTATATTGTGTCTTTATTCATTAGCAAATGAAAAACATGTGACATTTACTTCAGAAAAATCTAAAAATCATTCTTAAACTGGGTACACGCACTGCACATTTGTAGAAGATTCCATTGGAAGCTGTCTCTAATTCTGTGCAAAAATGCAAACACACATTCCCCAAAAGAACTCCCTATATTTAATGTTAAGAATTGCAAAATTATGCATTCGGGCAAAAACAACGTGAACACTAGTTATACCCTAAATGGAACATTGTTAAAAGTTGGCACAATAGGGTAGTGTCAAATAAGTAGTGTCATGCAGTATCGGCTAAAGCAAATACAATTGATTCCTATATAAGAAGGAGCATATATTCAAAGACATTATTATGCCACTATATTGAGCCCTTGTAAGGTCTCAAGTCAAGGCATCTTGAGTTTGCAGTGTAGTTTGGGGCACCAAACTGCCTGAAAATGTTCTACAGTTAAAATTGGATCAGATAATTTTTTTGCTTCACACATACAATAGTCAATAATCAATGGGAATTTACTTTTATTGGTCATGTGTGTACCTAGCTGTACTCTTCATAAAAATGTTTAGCTACTATACTATTGTTCTTTTTATGCTTTACATTGCCTCATTTATGCATCAACATATATATGGAAAAGACTGTAACTGTGCTTGCTGCCTGATTTACTACAACTGAATCATTACATCTTTTCCAAACGGACAGCCCTCAGATTTCTCGCTCTAGTGATTATTTTACAATATCACTAAAGAAGACAGAGATAAAGATAATTGTGAAATGTTCACTATTATTAGCTTTTTTACATTTAGTTTCATTAAAATGTAAATCTTTAATTTTAAAATTAATCTTTAAATTTGAAATTTAAATCTTCTGTAGTGATCCCATTAACAAATTGCTTTGGTTTATCTTCAGTGGTCTCACCATGATATCATGAAAAAAATGTTAATTCATTTTTGGTTTTCTCAAAATGATTCATCCTGTTTGTTTTTTAATTACTTACAATGTACATGGTATAATGCAGCGTAACTGCAACAGAAGCAACCTTTCCATTTCTACTGTAAGCACGTTTAATACAGAAGGTATTCCTGGTCATTAGGTAGTATGTATGTATCTATCTTTAGAACAACATACACATACAGTACATGGGGTTTACACAGCAAAAGATTTGGAGCAAAAGAGTTAGTTGTCCTTAAATGTATGTTTGATAAAGGAAAAAGTAATACAATTGGATTCTGGCTAAATTGTCTTTATTGCAATAAAAGGTAAAAAAAAAAAATATTCTAGTTTTCCTGAGAAAGTGTTAAATGTCACAAAAATATTGGTCAACATTTTAAATTGTGGTATGTCTTGTGGGTAACTCTTGCAAGCAGAGACTAGACTATAGGTGTCGTACTTGTCTAACCCCTCTAATGTCCACCCCAAATCACAATTCCAAATTTAACTAGCTCACCCTCAAAACCGTTTTAAATATACAGTGCTGAAAAGTGCCTCGATTTGCATTTGCAGAGTTGGAGGGACAACATACAGATATAAGTGGGGGAGGGATAAAGTGCTCAGACTGCTAACAGTCATAAATACTGCTGGTTTTCAGAAAGGTCAAATAAATTTAAAATAGCTAAAGGATGTCACCTGGGGAAGTGAGAGAGGGAGAGTATTCCAAAGATAGTGAGCAGCAAGATAGAAGCTGTGTTTGTAGGGGGTTTATAGAGAAGATTGCCTTGCAAGGAGCGCAGGGCATGTCCAGGAGCATAAGGGACTAAGAGGGAAGATAAGTAGGGAGGTGCAGTAGAGCAAAGGGGTTTAAAGGATAAAAAAAAGGTATTAAATATGAGTCTTGGTAGGAATCCACCCTATGGACTGCAGTATCTGGGTTGTGGGTTCTATATTGGAGGAGAGTAAGATGATCTGAGCTGCTGAGTTTAATATAGACTGGAGAGGAGAGAGATGACAGGCTGGGAGACCAAGAAGCAGAATGTTATAGTAGTCAAGACAGGAGATTTTAAGGGCATGCATGAGCATTTTAGTAGTGGAGCTAGGGAGGAAAGGGCAGCTCTTCGCAATATTGTGAAGGAGAAAATGACACATCCTAATGTATTAGGGAATCAGGGTTAGAATCACATATGAGGGAAGCAAGGATAGAACTGTGAGAAGAGGATAGAGCCGGAAGGTCTATTGATCGGGTGTTGTGAACAAGGACATCAGATGGAGTATCAGAGGAGAGTAGGTGGAAGAAAAGTAATTAGATTGTGATCCGATAGGGAAAGAGGTTCTGGCAAACTGTGAGACAGGAAGATTTTTAGTAAAGACCAGTCCAGGAAGTGACCATTCTTATGGGTGCTAGTGCTGGTCTACTGATGGAGGTAGAAAAAGGAAGTTAGGTAGAGAAAGGGCCTGGATGGCTTCATCAATGTAACAATTAAAGTCACCTAGAATTATAGCCAGACAGTTGGAGAAAAGAAAGATAGAGAGCCACTTTCAAACTATGTAAGGAAAGAATCTGGGGCAGAAAGGGGTCTGTATTGGACTGCTACTTGTAAACACAAGGGGTGGAAAATTGGACAGCTTGGACTGAAACAGAAAGAAACAGAGGGTGGAAGAGAAACAAGTTCAAAGTGGAAGATGGGGGAAACAGAGACCCTCCACCCCATCCAGAGGAACGAGGCGAATGAGAGAAACATAGACCACCATGCGTAATCAAGGCTTCAACTGTAGTATCAAGTCTCCAAGCCAGGAGAACAGAACAGGTGGCCATGAATAAAGGTGTTTTTGTAAGCAAGAAAGCGTGTTTTAAGGAGGCCACAGGAAAAAAAGATGTGAAGGTGAAAGAATAGCGATGGTTATGATATTAGAAAGCTTCAAAAAGAATAAGTAGGGGGGCTAGAAAAGCGAGGATGACAGATGAGGTTGCAGGATCCAGGGTTGGGACGAATATTTCCAGCAGCAAGAAGGAGAATAATAAACAGGGAGTGAAGGTGGGCTAAGGATTTATACTGAAACATATTACTATATGACTATACTGTCTACAGAGTTGTACATTATGTACTGCATATTACATAAAAAAACCCCAAAAACAGTCTAGTTTTAAGTAGACTTTATTTCTCTTTTAAAATAGGTTGTATGCATGGGCTAAGATTCTTTGAAAGATAATCTGGGAGCATTCTGTTAGATGACTACAGCAAAGTTAATTACTCACCAGTCTTTCCCACCATCTAATGGCAAGTAAATTAATACATTTTCTGTTATAATTTTTTCTTTACTTGTTGCCATTTTATTAATTTTAAAAACAGGTCTACACCTTTTATACCTATGCAGCCTATAATTAGCATTTTTATGTGTGAGGTCTGTTTCCATTTATAGCTCATTTTTCTAAAGCAATTTCTAAATAGTTTCCTTTCAAAAGGTCACCTTACATTACAACATACTTCTGTGGCTCCAAAGCAAGTAATCTTACTATTAATTCTCTTTCCTTATTGGCTAAGACCCGGTACAGTGAGCTTCAGTTTATTTTTCTTAACATCTGGCCATTCTGACAACAGTTGAATTTTTATACTATATGAGCTTTTCAATACATAATGGTGAAACTTAAAAGAAATAGTACCTGACAGATTTCCAACCCCTCTACCCCTGACATAACCCTTTCCACATGTTTATTGGCATGAAAATGCATTGAAGGCTCTGTTCCAGATGATGTGCTTGTGCAAAAGGATTATGTCAGGAGTAGCAATGAATTCTAGTTTAAAATTAACCTGGTTTCGATATAACGACAATCCACCAGATTTTTTTTCAATTTTCAAAAATCTGAAAAATTCTAAAATGCTATCAAATATTAAAAAAATTATGATTCAATCGGACAATAGCACAGTGGGAAAGCCAGCTCAGTCAGTGTCAGGGTCACTGATTGGGGTAGGAGCCAAAGAGCAACCAGTTAATGCACAAGTAAAGTGTAAAATATCCTTTTAATGGTCCTTTAAAATTAAGCCTCTGGCTAGATTCCATTTTAGTCTTACTCCCTTGATGGTATGATTTAAATGTACACCAAAAAGCTGCAAACGCAAATAACATTGCTGTATGATGGCAATGACTAGTCTTAAGATAATGTGCTTAACTATATCTCCAAATACAGTCCAAACATTGGTGCTTTAATTGAAAACACATTTAATGTCCACACGCACCAAATTCTTACAAAAAAGATGGCTGGGCTGGACAATACACAACTGCTATTCCACATATTCCAGACATGTCTCACTTCTTATATGGAAAATGGTCCAACATCCCATTATAAGAGTAAAAAAAGATGATGCTGTGAAATTCATTAGAGTCACCTTAGAAATAGACAATACTTTATATACAAGAACTGGGCTGGATAGTCGTGCATACAATCCCCTTTGAGCACAACTGATCTGCATGGGAGATTTCCATTTAATAATGAACCTAAAAATGGGCTGGATAGATACAGTGTATGGCAGTACCTTAGTTCACCAATACGGGCAAACACATGCTACTCTGCCAGGTATAGATCACACTCACAAATTGATTACTATATTGGGAAGATGTAATAAAAGTTCTTATTGTTAAAAAAGGTGCTAATTTTGCTCCAACCAATCAGATGTTAGCTTTTAAATGGTAAATAACATCTGATTGGCTGGGGCAACATTAGCACCATTTTTAATGATCACACAATCCTCCATGTTGAACAGATCCAATATCTACCACAATGAATCTCTGATCATAATGCTCACCATATGCAACACCCAATAGCACAAGAACAAAGTGGAGATTAAGCCCCTTTTGGTTAACCCTAATACCACAACCAGGTGCAAAAATAGAACAAATCGACATGTATTGGGAGGTTCATGCCACACAACAGACACCACTGCTGCCAAACCCAATGGGGTTGCTTCAAGGCCTACATGGGTGCATTCACTCCACTGTGTCACATATAAAAAAGATTATCAGACAAGAAGAAGAAGCCTTAGAAGTGCAGCTTCAAAACAGTGAATGCAAATGTATACATACCCCCACAGAGGAACACAGAGAAGAGAGTGCACAATTCTACTAAATGAAAAAGCCAACAGGAGACAATTCTTTCTAAAACAGATGTTCTTTGAGCAAGGGAACCAGTTCCCAAAGCTATTGGCAACTCTGGTAAACTCGAACGCACAGACAGTATTGGCAGTGAAGGACCCCAAAAAAGGCCTAGTGATACAGCACAAATATTAGAGACCTTTAAAACATACTGTACACAACTATATATTTAGCAATTCACGCACTCTGAACAAGATATTTATGATTCCCTAGCAAACACGCATTTCCAAACTCTAAACACAGAGCAACAAAGCAATATGGACAAACTAATAACCATTGAAGAAATCAAAAAGGCCATTGGAGACCTGGGCCCAGGAAAAGCTCCAGTCTCAGATGGACTGCCTGTTAATGTAAGCAGGAAATATTCCCATTCCATAGAACCCCCCGAAGAAGCATTTGATAACCATAGACTTCCATCCTCCTTCTATGAGGCAAAAATTATTGTAATACTGAAAACAGGAAAGGAATTGAATGACTGTAATTCATATAGGCCTATATAGCTACTAAACAACGATTATAAAATTCTAGTTAAAAATTGGCCACAAGGATCCAAAAGGTGATCACTACAATCATACACCTGAATCAAACAGGTTTCATGCCTGCTAAATCCACATCCACCAATATCTGGTGAACCCTAATCCAATTACAAGTAGTGTCATTAGATGAACAAAAAGTCTTTGACATGGTGGAGTGGAAATTTCTTAGAGTATGTCTGTACAGGATAACTGTGGTCTCAGATTCTTCCAAACTAGTAAGAATTATATAAAAAGCCTTCTATCGTACCTTCAAAATAAAACCTAAATCTAGATAAAATTAGTGAAAAGTTATTGCTGGAAAGGTTTAGCAATATTACTTCCTGCTTAAACACTTCCTATTTTCAGCCATGTGAACAGCTTGTAGTCATGTGACCAGCCTCAGTCTGTATTAATAGGCTCCTCTCCTCAACTGTCAATTTTTTCCCCAGGTATTGATTTCGCCAGCATTAAGTTTTTACTGAGCATGCTTCTCCCCCAGGGCGGAGGTGCGGGGCAGAGGTCAGGTGATGTCACTCAACCTACTGGAAGCAGGAAGTTTGAAAATTTACCCCAATGTAATTTCTCACAGGCTCCATCCTGAGATGTGATTGTCAGCTCATTTTAAAGGAAATGCTGCAGGCTTTTATTTAACCCTAACTTGTTTTGAGACCACAGTTGCCCTTAAAATGGATTTGAATTCTATATCTTTCCCCTACTGCCAGAATTATAGTCAGTTATACACCATCTTTATCCTTCAAACTCACCAGAGACACAAGGTAGGGATGCCCCATATCACTGATGCTCTTTAATATAGTATTAGAAGGACTTGCAATACAGATTAGAGAAGAAACAGAGATTAGAGGATTACGCTTGGGCCCTGTGAGGTTAAGGAAACTGTGTCTAATCTAATATTATTTTTTTGTGTACTATTGTTTTTTAACATGTTTTTATATTAACATTATTGTTTAAATGAAGTGATTTGAACAGTGTTTTAATACCAACCACAAAAACAACATTTAAAGCAAGTGAGCCTGAGGCAGTCATAACCAATTAGTGTATATGTTATCTACAACATCCTAATCAAGTAGCCTTAGGAGAAACAGCCAACACTTTGGAATTCTGCATGTCCCAGGATGTCAGAAATTCAGAAGGACAGTCACTGATCAGGTGCTGATCATGTGCTATTAGAATGGACTTGGTCACTTTTGACTGGACTAAAGACTACTGCAAAGGAGTGGACTTGGGCGCTACCTATAGATGGAATACCCTTTAAATGGTTGTCAAAACTGTACTGAATCAGAATGCTGTATAAAATTCACTATCTGTATGCTGTGTTCTCCACTCTTGCCAGTAAACTTTTATACTCTAATCTGGCCTCTGAGTGATATTCATTTGGCCCCGGGTAAATTCCGGGTAAACAGCCCCCACACTTAAAACCTTAGCGCTGTATGCTGACGATATGCTGGTCTCTATAGAAAGCCCATTTGCACTGCTCAGATAACTGGTTTCCCTCATTGAAATATTGAGTATATACTCTGGGTTGTATATGAACTGGGATAAATCATGCTTATACTTCCTAGACTGCTCCCCTGTCAACACCATTGACTTCTCATGCCCAATTCCAATAGTAAAGAAATTTAAATATTTGGGAATAATAATGTCTAAATTCCATCCAGACTTCTATGACCTTAATATAAAACCATTAATAGATACAGTGAAAAATAAAACTCAATCATGGAAGCATCTCTCATAGAACCTAGAGGGTAAAATCAACTTAATAAACAATCCTGCTACCAAAAATGTTACACATACTATCCCACTCCATGATATATATACCCAAACTGTTCTTCTCCCAACTCTCCAGCCTCGTGGTATTTTTCCTATGGGGAGCAGGAAGGGCATGCTTTAAAATACAATACCTTGAATGCCCAAAAGATCAGGCTGGATTAGCGCTTACCAATTTCAAACTATACTACCTTACCAGCCAATTATAACAACAGATGGATACCAAAAATACCCTAGCCTCCTGCAGCAGAATCCAAGAAATACCTAAAGGTTGACTTTCTAACATAATTAATACATCCAGAAAAATACCTTGGCACATGTCTACATAAACAGGAATTAAAAATATGTCGAGAAGCAAATTTATTATTGAAATATGAGGGTATTCCCCCTGAAACCTTTCTATGGAATAATGCAGTGCTAGAACAATTGAAGGGAATACCTTTGAGAACCGAATGGAAGGAGATAGAGGATTTGTAGATTGGGCATTGTCATAGAAAACGGCCAAATCATGCCATTCCCAGAACTCCAACAAAAGTTTAAATTGTCCCAATCCTTTTTATACAAAAATTTGGAACTGAAACACAGTATAGATGCAGAATTTAGAGACACACAGATTGACCTCCCAAAACACCTTCCTATTGGCATCCAGGCTGACACAGGATTGGCATCCAGGATTGGCATACTACCACACAAAATAAGGCACCAAACTTACCTTATGCCCCATCGGCTATGCCACACAGGGGATAATCAAAATATCCCACGCTTAAAATGCAAACAACTTAAAGGGCAACTCCACCCTCATAAGAACATCTTTTAGAAAGAATGGCCTCTTTAAAATATGTTGATATATCATAGTTTGTCCTATGAATTCATTACTGTATGCCTGCTATGCTTCTGGGTGCCTTGTGGAAACTGAGCAATTTAGAAACCTGTACTGAGCCTGGGCATGCTCAGAAGAGGCAGAAAGGGGATTAACATTCAGTCATTGGCTGTGATGTCAGCTGTCAAATTCATAACTGACAGTTACTAACTGGAAGAACCAGGAAGCAGAAACAGGACATTGTGCAGGATTTCAGGTTAAACTTATATATTTCATATTTAGTAGTAGAGAATTGTACCGTGTTAGCCATAGATGAAAGTAAAGGCATCTTGGATGTCTTTTATTGGCTAACTAAAAAGATTGAAAATGCAAGCTTTCAAAACACTAGGCTTCTTCCTCAGGCATGATACAATACTGAATCTTATAAAGCACTCTATTTTATACATACTAGAACAAAGACTTTCTGACATTACATAGATGTTATCTTTTGCACCCATGCCTGATTGGCAATGGCTGTCGTAAATAAAACAGTGTACCCGTCTATCTGCTGTGTGTAGAAATGTAGATGTGACCCTCTCTCTGAAGTTGTTAATGTATGTGTCCAAAGTAGGGTTGGCTCCAGGTTTAGGGGTCCAAGCAGAACTTTTTAGCAGATTAATATGCCGTGGTTTAATGTTGGTGTTGTTGGAGTCCTTATTGTGGAAGTGCTCTTTAAGTCATAGTCTCCTGAAGAATTCTTCCATGTCACTGCATAGCTGTACACAATATGCAAATTTGTTTATGGCAAATTTAGAAGAAAACTTTCTTTCAACATGCCCCATCAGACCCATGGCCTACTTCCGCTATATAGACAACATTCTGATCATCTGGACTGCAAGCGAAGAAGACCTACTGCACTTCCACCAAAAATACAATGATTTCCACCCCACCATTAAACTCAAAATGAATTATTCACCTACCGAAATAAGCTTTTTGGACACCACAATACAGATTAAAGGAAACACAATACAAACATCCATCTATCGCAAACCTACAGACCGACCCACATACCTCAGTAATGACAGTTTTCACCCTAAACACATAAAGAACTCCATTATCTACAGCCAGGGTATAAGATATAACAGGATTTGCTCTGATTCCACAGACAGAAGTCTGTACCTGAAACAGCTCAAAAAAGATTTTACAAAACAGGGATTCAGTCAGTCCATTACAGAAACACAGATCAAGAAAGCAACCAGCATCCCCAGAAACAACCTGCTACAATACAAACATATCCAAAAGGAGGACCATATCCCACTGGTTGTTACATATCACCCACAAATGGAAATACTACGAAAAATCGCCAAGAAACTCCAACCCATTTTACAAAAGGACGACAGATTACTAGAAATATTCCCAGACCCCCCTCTCTTAGCTTACAGACAACCACCCAACTTAAAACAAATGCTTGTAAAAAGTTCCCTAACAGGCCCCACACAAAATGGAACATCTCCCTGTTTGCAGAAAAAGTGTGAAACCTGCAAGTACATCCACACTGGAGACAGGATACCAATACCAGGAACCCAACATAGGTTTGAAATAAAGGGAACCTTCTCCTGCAAATCATCCAATGTGGTATACCTGATTTTATGTTCTAGGTGCCCCTCAGGACTTTATGTAGGAGAGACTGGACAGACCCTGAGGCAAAGGATGAACTCTCATCGATTCACAATTAATAACAATAAACGAGATGTCCCTGTGGGTGCCCATTTCTGCAGCCAAGGACATAGCCTGAAAGACCTAAAAGTCACAGTGCTTATGGGATATTTCAGATCCCAAAAGGAGAGGTTAGAATGGGAATGTAAACTTATACAAAAATTTGGGACTCTGGACTCAATAAAGATCTAAACTTTATGTGTCACTATGTTTCTAATCTTAATGTCATGTAGAGTTAATCAGACTAAATTCCTCTAAACCACCCAAACCCATAAATATCTCATTTATACCAGACCCTCCATGGATACTAGAGGTGAAGTGTATCTAATTGTTTATTTAACCCTTGCTAATTCTTTTACTACTGCCTGTGATCATTGAATGAGTATTTACTGTTTTATTTATGACAGCCATTGCCAATCAGGCATGGGTGCCAAAGATAACATCTATGTAATGTCAGAAAGTCTTTGTTCTAGTATGTATAAAATAGAGTGCTTTATAAGATTCAGTATTGTATCATGCCTGAGGAAGAATCCTAGTGCTTCGAAAGCTTGCATTTTCAATCATTTTAGTTAGCCAATAAAAGGTATTACTTTATATCCAAGATGTCTTCATATTTCATATTTCAAACTATTACCATGTAGGGTTTTGGGGGGTGATTTACCTGTATCTAAGTTTTCATTTCAGGACTGGACTTGCCCTTTAAAGGAACAGTTCAGTGGAAATTATCAATATTTGTTTAATTGTTAGTTTGTGTAGTACATACTTATTATTACATATTCTCTTTCATTTTGAAAAACCAGATGATTTCATACCCTTTGCTGTTCCCTGCTGTTGACATGTAAGCTGCCATTTCAGGTTCTAACAGTCCTTCTTCTTCCCAGGATGCACCACATCCTTGGAATGTTCCTAACAGTAATTTCTACTGATTGGCTGTTGGATGGGTCAAACATGCTCAGATCTCTACTGAGCAACTGAATCAACCTAGTCGCTTGGTCAAGGGCAAGACCATAACAGTCTCTATAAGGGGTCCTACAATCAGGAAGTCAGTATTTCAGTTGCATTTATTTATACACAGACAAAATGCTGAATTGGCAGATTAAGGTCATTGGTATGAAAAAATACTGTTCTTTTTTATGAAAAGTAGATGTATTTGCACTGAACTTCCCAGTTAAATTAGATTTTTGGCATCTTATATGGGCATGCCCAGTACTTCATAATTTTTGAACATTAATGATCAGATTTTTAATGTTTTACAGATAGCAAATCCATTAAATGGAGCAACATGTATCCTGGTTTTCTATGATGATGAGAACTAGAGCAAATACCAATTTGTGTTTTGCAAGGAAAACATTGTCATGAAATGAATGTCGCCTGTATCCCTTTCAATAAATGGCTGGAAACAGCTAATTAACAGTATCCTACTCTTAAAATCCTATAAAAACAAAGAAATTGCCCTGGGAAGTTCAATAAGGTCTGGCTCTGCTGGTGTGATTCACCAGGAACTACAACTAACACTAATGACATTTGAGAAACCTGGACACTCATACAATAGACAGCACATCATACATAGTATTGTAGATCACAATAGACACACAGACATATGGAAGAGAGGTATAACGAGAGCAGATGGAATAAAATAAGAAATAGCATGCAACTGACACTCAATATAGAATTTATTTTATTGTTTAATGGTTTCATTTGTTTATGCTTTTATTATATAATATATAAACGATTGGTAAAATACAAACAGTGAGAACTGAACTTTCATGGACAATTGATATACTATAACCTGTTTATATACTAAACTAAAAGCAATTGGATAATATATACAATGTATATTAAAAAATCATTATCTTGCTGATAAAAAAAAATCTACAATAACGCAATAAAAAATCACAAGCCCCACGTTATAGCTGTGATACACTTTGTAAATAGGTTAGAGCAACTTTAAGACAGGAAGATTGAGGTTTTAGCTCCGTAAAATTCCCCTACATAATTTTTAACACCAGATTATTACATTTAGAATTAAAAATGGATGTTAGAGTGGGAGACACTCCTCCAATTCTCTGCTGGTTAAAACCTTTGGCTGGCCAAATCCTTAATTGGCACCAGCCCCACAGGCTTCAACTGCTGTCACCAGAATTGATACTGATAGGAAAAGGGAAAGTGAGTTACTGCTATTCACATATTATAAAGACTTGATCACTGCCTTTCTTTACTTAACCTGTTAGGCGGCAATTATAGGGGAATATTAATGATAAGAGCTAACTTTTTTACAGTCGCTGTAGGAAATTCAAGTTTAGTTGTAAAGGAAAGCTGGCTGATACTGCATGGTTGCAAAATATGATGCATTATTGTTAATTTACACTGCAGTCATTATTTTATGGCATTAGTGCAAAATTAAGATGGCATTGTATAATATTGAACGTTACCGGTTCTTTGCAATGTCTGTAAATATTTGCAATATGACGGCTTTATAAATAGAGTAAAAGGGCAAAATATGGGCTAAGCTCCTATTCAATAAGAGGTGCAAAAGATTGTTTGAAATTTGAGTGGCTGTGTCCTCACTTCCTTGTTCTTCTTTATTCTTCTTCTTTGTCCAGCACTTCCTTGTTCTTCTTTATGATGAAGATAGTCCTTTATTAAATTGGCTGAACAGTACATATAGGGTCATTACCCTTCTGCAAATACATTTTGGGCCAATGAGATGTTTCCCTGGTGGTATTGTATGATGTATAAATTTCTGCTTTGTCAGCATTAATAACAATATTGATCATGAATTAGTCCCCAAAAACTTTTGCAGACATGCACCTCCAAACTTTAATGGGACCCCCACAATGGCTTCACTATTGCCTGCAGACACTCATTACTATATATGCTTTCCAGTCCTTTGGAAAAAAAACAGTTGATAATACAGAGTACCTACTTAAATTTTTCTGCCTTGCTCCTGGGCATAGTTGATCTGCTTAGCCTTGTTTTTACATGAGGCATGGCTTTTTGTCCACAATTATTCCATGCAGAGACGTCTGTCCAGAGTTCTCCAGAGAGTAGATAGGTGTACTATGCTGGGATTGCACAGGTTTCTTCCAGTACTGAGCTGATGGTTCTGCTAGACATCTTCCAGTTTTGAAGGGAAGTAAGCATGAGGTGTTCCCATGGCTGCCTGCTGTGTCTACAGTCCTCAGTGTTGCCCACTTCTTTGTGCTTCTTCAAAATAGCTCATATTGAAACCCTAGTAAAATCTACCTTGTTGCCATCCTCAGTCTTGCCAAGGTGTTTAACCTGTGACATGAACCTTACCTTGAGGTTTTTTTTTTTCTTCACCCTGTTTTAACAGAGTTGTTTTTATTTCAGGTAATAACTGTGTTTCAAACTATATATGAAAATGATCATCCCCTCTGTGTTATAATTGGTTAATCATACACCTGACTATGGGCCATATTTGAAAACCTGCGGTATCGCAATTTACAATACCACGGGTTACAAACGATCGTTATTCTAGAATAACAAGTGGTAGTAAAAAAATTCAATGGTATTCCATGGGCGATCATTAATCTACAATTAAGGTGTAAGATCTATGATCAATATCGTAGATTTTTCCACGCCTTTATAAATATGACCCAATATTCCGACAAAATCCCTGACCTATACAAGTGTAAATATAACAATTGATGCTGGTTTGGAGGCTCTAAAAATTTACTTTTTAAAAATGGAAATGGTGCAGGGAGTTAGAATTGATTATTCCTACCTCACAATATCAGTTTTCATTTGCCAGGTTAGTCCTCAAATAATCTTGTATTGAAGATAGTGCTGAACCCAGGAGAAGGACTGTCAGAATCAGTTTTATTTGGGCGGGTGATCCTTTCAAAAATATATAGGGAGGTAGGAATTACTTTTGTGTAAATGGTTCTGAGTGTGCAAAGCGGTCTATCAATGACTTATACAGATACATCATGTCTTATACAGATCAACTCGAATTTAAAAGAATCATATGTATGATTCTTACATATGTATTTAAGGATTGTTTGCACATTTGTACATTATTTAGTTTGATAAAGGCTCAGGATTAACAGCTGAAACGTTGACCACATGTTATATTGCCAAAATCCCACTGGACCCCTGTCTAGATTTATATATACTGTATATATAAAAGTCACAAGAAACAACAATTTTGTTTCTATATATATTTAATTTTATAAATATTCCTTGTGTTATGCATATTGTGTATATTGCCTTGAAACCTCAATGTTATTCTTTAAGATGCTGTTACCTTTAAAATAAAATTCTATATCCACATAAAAACCAACAAAGACATTTTTAGGGAGATTCAGTATCGATATTACAGTGTAAGTCTAAAACCCAGGCAACTTGATGTAATATCGGATTAATGTGGATTTTAGACTTATTTTAGGACCCATTGCGATTTCCAAATCCCCCAGACACAATACCCTGAAAGTTAATTTTTTCACTACCTTTTGCGATATTGGATCTCCCAGTTTGTTTGCACTGCTGCCTATATGCTCCTTCCATTCTCTTTTTTGCTCTGTTTACACATAAGATTTCCAGTTCTTTTATATGATCCCACAACCCATCTCAAACCCCTGCTAAAATCTGGTACATTACCCCTTGTCCACATCTGCAGAGGATTTGTATGTTCTCCCAGTGCTTGCATGGGTTTCCTCCAGACATGCTAGTCTCATTATTTTAGCTTTTTTTATGCCACCTTTCCTCCATCAGGATATGTTTAAAACTAATTTTATTGGCAATTAAAACAAAAGATCAGAGTAAGGGTTCCTTGTATTTATTTAAAAAAAAAAAAATATCTCCAGTGACTATGCAGACTATTTGTACATTGTTTATTTGTATATTTATACAGTAGTCCTAGTGAATGTTACCATAACACATATTTACTGAACAAGAAAATATTGGATTTTGTGTTTTTTGTTTGTATTTCTAAGCAGTGAAATTGTTTTACAATTTTAAATGATACCGGACACTATCATTTGAAATAGCAAATGGATTATTGATCTCCTGATATGAAAGATCACTGTGGTCAGTGGACAAAGGCTTCATTGCAACCTATTTGGCATATGGCCGCAGTTTTTTAATGAACAAGTTTGCAAACTTCAGTAACAGACACCCCCATGTGGACAGTTTAAGTATAATACCTTTCCATTTCCTGCAGAAAGTTATTGCAATGAAAATGTAAAGAAGACTAATAAAAACTAGAAAGGGAAAGTTTCAGTATAAACTTCGAATTTGGCTTGAAGGGCTGCATTTTGGAAGGGAATATGTATGTTTTCTGCAGATTTTAAAACTCAATAATGGGAATGATGAGTTTGTAGTGAACGCTTGTTTGGGACAAAAAAACTTTTGTGCGTACCCAGCCCAAATCGGTGCTAATTTTGATCAGAAAGCTAACATCTGATTGGTTAGGGCAAAATTAGCACCATTTTCAATGATAAGAACATTTATTGAATCTCTCTATATCTTTTTGATGATTGGTCAAAATTAGTTAGTTTTTTTGACTTTAGTTACCCTTTATGTATGGCTGCCACAGTAATGGATAAGTAGATCAGTAGGTGTGTGTACCTGTGTCGGGTTGGGGGTTAAAAAAACAAACTTTTTTGATGATTGGTCAAAAAATTTTTTTTTACTTTAGTTACCCTTTAGGTATGGCTGTCACAGTAATGGATAAGTAGATCAGTAGGTGTGTGCACCTGTGTCCGGTTATGGGTTAAAAAAACTACTTTTTTGATGATTGGTCAAAATTTGTTTTTTTGACTTTAGTTACCCTTTAGGTATGGCTGCAACAGTAATGGGGGGGTAGGTCAGTAGGTGTATGTAACTGTGCCACATGGGGGTTAAAAAAACAAACCTTTTTTATTATTAATCAAAATTATTTTTTTTGACTTTAGTTACCCTTTAAGTATGGCTGCCACAGTAATAGATAAGTAAATCAGTAGGTGTGTGTACCTGGGTCTGGTTGAGGGGGTATGTCTTTTTTGTGTTTACAACCATAAAACTATCTTTTATTGAGGATAAATCTAAATTTGTTTTTTTTACTTTAGTTACCCTTTAAATATGGCTGCCACCGTAATGGATAAGTAGATCAGTAGGTGTGTGTACCTGGGTCTGGTTGAGGGGGTATGTCTTTTTTGTGTTTACAACCATAAAACTATCTTTTACTGAGAATAAATCTAAATTAGTTTTTTTTACTTTAGTTACCCTTTAAGTATGGCTGCCACAGTAATGGATAAGTAGATCAGTAGGTGTGTGTACCTGGGTCTGGTTAAGGGGGTATGTCTTTTTTGTGTTTATAACCATAAAACTATCTTTTATTGAGGATAAATCTAAATTAGTTTTTTTGACTTTAGTTACCTTTTAAATATGGCTTCCATGGGAATGGAAAGGTAGGTCAGTAGGTGGGTGTACCTGGGTCTGTGTGGGGGTAGGGGGTATCACCATTTGTATTTATGACCATGTTTTGAAATATCCACATTTGAGTATTGTTACCATTATAGTCTATGGGAAAAAATGTCCGGAAATTCGCAGATAACGCCGTAACGCTTCAGTGGATTCCTTAGCTAGAAGATTGCACACTTCTCCTATATGCCCCGCACGTCTGTACCAAATTTCATGTCTCTAGCTCAAAAACTGTGGGAGGAGATACGGTCCAAAAAAGCGGAGGAATAAAACGGAAGAAGAAAAAGAAGAAGAAATAGAAAGAAGAGTAATTTGGCTTTTTCAAGCCAAATTAATTATATAAAATAACATAAAGGAGATTTAGCCAGAGCTGCTATCGCTCTGGGCAAATCTCCCTTCTGCAACTCAATATCACGTTATCGCACATGGGTAAATTCCAAAAGGGATTTACCCGCAGCACGATTTTAACAGTGGCTAATCATTCGCTAAAAGTAGTGCAGATGCGATATTAAACCATGAGTGCTAGATGCGTGGGTGTCTATTGCGTAACTCGTTCATATGGGGGTAATATGGAGTTAAAGACGCTGTAACCGATAGCAAACCAGCTAGTGTGACAAACCAGCTGGGACAAATTTCATGAGCCTTGATATACATATGTTTAAGAAAAAGCATAGACTACTTTTTAAAACTGCCTCCGTACCCCCTTTTTTTCAACATTTTTTGAGTTAATTAAATTGTGTGCTGCCACCTTTCGAATATCCCAGATTGTTCATGATAGTACAATACTTTACTTCATTTTTCCCTGGTCCTGCACGGCAGGTGAATACATAGGGTTAATTTCCCTCTCTCACTTGCGTGCAGGATCATTGAAAGCTTAAAAGCTCCTCCCTCCCCCCTCCTCCATACGTCAATTTTTCCTGCTTGTGTGCAGGTAGGATCGCGGCTCCCCCCGCTTGTGCGCCGGAGGTCTCTCCTCTCTTCCTCCCGGCAAGTCCTGCACCAATCATTTATGAGAGGTCAGGAGGGGTTTTTTAAATAAGCGTGTACCCCAGATGCCGCGGCTCACTTCCTGGTTCCCGAATGGGCGGGGACAGATGACATCATCACACTGGCGCGAATTTAAACATTCTAGCGCACGGCAATCTTCCCTGCAGAGTTCAGTGTCACAGTGGAAGCCAAACACGCTGTCCTTGTTATTTACTTACTGCCTGTCTACAACAGTTAGCTTGTCTGTTGCTGTAAGTAGAGTTGGACTCTAGACCTCAGGGGTTCACAGAGTTCACTCTTGTGCCCTCTGTGTCAAAAATTGTCTGCTCTGGCCACTTCGAGACCCAATAGACAGAAAGGAAGAGACGGCGCTCAAAAGAGCATTCTCTACAGCAGGTATTGCTATGAGACCATCCATAGCGATTACTAATCTAGCAAGAGCTAATCGTATGTGGCTACAGGAGCTGGAGCAAGCCATCAAAACCGGTACAAAACCGGCTACAGGATATAAAGCTAGCAAATGATTACATGGCCGAAGCCTCTATGGACTCAGTAAAATTGGTCGCTAACTCCATGGGTCACACAATTATAGCCAGGCGCACACTGTGGTTAAAACAGTGGCGTGCAGATACACAGTCCAAACAAGGACAGTTATTTCTTTCGAAGGTAAGCTTCTATTTGGCTCTAAGCTGGAAGATCTGATAGAGAAGAATTCGGCCAAGAAGAGCCTCCCACAGTCTTTCAAAAGACCGGGGACCTCATCCCAAAGAAATATGGGGTTTTGCGAAGCCAGACAGTACAGGCCTGGCAGACCTTCTTCGCAGAGACCTTTTTGGTCCAGCTCCACCCAAAATACGCAACATTCCTTTCGTGGGTCTAGAGGAGCTAAGTCAAGAGGCAGACCCTTATGACTATGTTCAGAGGATTGGGGTAGGAGGTTGTCTGAGTTACTTCAGCCACATATGGGGAGACAGTATTTCAGACAAATGGGTACTAAAGACCCTCAGACTGGGTCTTCGGTTAGAATTCTCAGTCACCCCAAATTTGAACAGGTTTCTAAAGTCCAGAGTTCCCTTTTCATTGGAAGCCAAAGCTCTGATGTTACAAGAGCTGCAAAGGCTAAAGAGGGAGAAGATAATAGAACCTGTCAATCCAAAGAGTCAAATGAAAGGAATTTACTCCTGGATTTTCCTAAGAAGGAAGAAGTCAGGAGAAGCCAGACTGATCCTGGATCTTCGGTATCTGAACACTTTTCTACAACAAGAAAAGTTCAAAATGGAGAAGTCTATATCTCAGCAGATAAACCACCTAGATTGGATGGCCAAGATAGACTTACACAGTGCTTACCTGCACATCCCAATTTTCAAACTCCACAGAAAATATCTAAGGTTCTGCATACTGGGTCAACACTGGCAATATACAGCGCTTCCATTCGGGCTAACTTCAGCCCCTCGGGTAATCACCAAAGTACTTGTTCCACTAATAGCAAAACTAAGAGTCCAGGGGATTCAGGTATTCGCCTATCTGGACGACATTCTGATAAAAGCAAGGAGCAAGTCGCTATTGAAAGAACATCTACAGATTACGGTGAAATGTTTAGAAGAGCATGGCTGGATCGTCAACTCAGAGAAGTTGTGCCTACAGCCATCTCAGAATATAATATACCTGGGGGTGGTTCTAGATTCTCTGGAACAGCAGATCTCAATCACAGAAGAGAGGAGACTCAACATCATCAGCCGAATAAAGAACCTGGTAAAGTTTCCGTTCTCAACAGCCCTAAACTGTCAACAAGTCACAGGGAAACTGGTCTCCTTGACGGAGTCTGTGAAGTGGGCCATGCTACACCTCAGAAGTCTACAGATAAATCTGTTACAACAGTGGAAAACATCGGAGAATCCTCACCAACTAATTTTTCTACCCACAGTCCTGAGGGAAGAACTGAAGTGGTGGCTAAATCCAGCACATTTCAAGCCAGTATCTATAGCCCTTTCCAGCAAGATCATAATTACCACAGACGCGAGCCCAGTGGGCTGGGGAGCAATTTGTCAGGGGAAAAAAGTCCAGAATACATGGACCTTGATTCAGAGAGAGAGGTCTCAGAACATGAGGGAACTGCTAGCAGTGTGGCTAGCAATGAAGGCCTTCAATACTCGAATCTCAAAGAAGTCACTGGTGATACTGTCGGACAATTCGTCCGTAGTATCATACATAAACAGGAGTGGAGGAACGCGCAGCAAGAGTTTGTGGGATATGACGAAAACCATTCTGACTTGAGCAGAACACAACTTGATGAGCATCCAAGTGATTCATATCCCAGGGACAACAAAGAAATTAGCAGAATATCAGCCGGAATCTATTTCATCCAAACGAGTGGAGTCTGGATATGGAAGTGTTCAACAGGATATGTCAGTACTGGGGCACTACGTCCATAGACTTGATGGCATCGAGGAAGAACCACAAGATGCCGAAATATTGCTCCTGGACCCAGGACAGTCAGACTTGGGCAGTGAATGCTTTTTCCATTTCCTGGAAGTTCCTCCTGGTCTATGTGTTTCCACCATTCCCAATAATTATGAAAACGCTGAAGAAAATTCAGGAAGAAAAAGTATTAGCTATAGTTATTCTTCCCTGGTGGCCAAGGAGACCCTGGTTTCCGTGGGCGCAAACTCTAGCCATTCAACCTCCGCTCCATCTACATCAAACCCAGAACCATCTATCTCAAGGCCCGTTCAAACATCAAAATCTTCAGAAGCTGAACCTCAAGGCTTGGTTGCTGAGAGGGAAGCCATGATAAAAAAGGGCATGGCCAGTAAAACGGTAGATACTCTTCTAGCATCAAGAAAACCTGTTACATCAAAAAGATATTACAAAATATGGGATGTTTTTTCTACCTGGTGTCTGACAAAAGGACTAACACCTTTAGAGGCTTCCACAGAAAATCTACTAGATTTTCTTCAGGATGGATTAGACAAAAAGCTGAGTCTTTACACATTAAAGAACCAGGTGTCGGCAATCTCAGCTATTAGACAAGTCAAATATACATTCGAACCACTAGTAATAAGGTTCTTCAAAGGAGTCCAACATCTTTTTCCCAAGAGAAAATCTAAAGTTCCTCCCTGGGACCTTCCGTTAGTACTAAAACATCTGGGAAAGAGTCCTTTCAAACCTCTAAGTGAGTCAAGTCTGAAAAATCTTACTCTTAAGACTTTGTTTCTGGTGGCCATAACCTCTGCCAAAAGAGTAGGGGAAATTCGAGCACTTAGAGTGTCTCCCCCCTTTCTGACTTTCCTGAGCGATAAAGTTATACTCAGACCAGATCCAGCATTTTCAGCCAAAGTCATAGATGAGAGACATCTGAATGATGATATAGTTCTACCGTTCATCAAAGAAGCCAAGGAAGATGGTAATGAGAGGGTAAACCCTCTAGATGTGGGCAGAGCGTTACAAACCTATAAAGAACGAACGCAGCCGTTTCGTAAGACAGATGCCCTGTTTATCTTCTCTGAAGGGAAGAATAAAGGAGAACAGCCTTCTAAAGCTACGATAGCCTCATGGCTCAAAGCAATTATAAGGCAAGCATATCTCGACAATATGGCAGTACAATGTCCAGAGAGAATAACTGCACACTCCACCAGGGCAGTTTCCACCTCATGGGCCTTTTCAGCAAGGGTGCCTCTGGAAGACATATATAAATCGGCCACCTGGTCGTCCTCAGACACTTTTCTGAGACACTATAGACTAGATGTTTTCTTTCAAAGTCAGTCGCAATTCGGTAGTAGGATTATCGAAGTGGCAATAAATAATACTTAATATATTGTAAAATTTGAATCCCACCCCTCTTCTGATTATTTCTGGCTTGTTAAATCCCTATGTATTCACCTGCCGTGCAGGACCAGGGAAAATAGAAAATTTACTTCATACTTACCGTAATTTTCTTTTCCTCGTCCAGGCACGGCAGGGGAATACACTATCCCCTCTAACTCTGTAAGCAGTGAAAATTGTCGTAAGGAGGAGGGGGGAGGGAGGAGCTTTTAAGCTTTCAATGATCCTGCAAGCAAGTGAGAGAGGAAATTAACCCTATGTATTCCCCTGCCGTGCCTGGACCAGGAAAAGAAAATTACGGTGAGTATGAAGTAAATTTTCTATTTGTTCTCTGTTGCTGCTGTGATAGGAGGACATAGCTATCAATCATAAGGAACAGCAGAACACGTGATGTCAAAATGTCATGTGACCACACACTCGGTCACCTCCTCTCTTCTGGGTGAACAGAGTCAAGACTGAGAAGTAACCTGACCAATCCAAGATAAGTCTCTGGTACTGGGGGTTGGGCAGGCAGATACTCATGGAGATGGAGTTTTTAGCAGTCAGAATAATGGTTCAGAGTTCAGAGAATGCAGCTAAGGAATTGTGTAGTTTCCCATTGCCCACTCTTTTCACTCACCTTTCTTTACCAGGTGTCATTGTTTTTGCAAGCTTAAATCTTATGTGAGTGCGGCATCCGAATTGTGTTTTCTGGGGGACATTGTGTGTCAATAGTTCAATCTGATAGTTTGCAGTACTTTTAATTGCAGGTGTTATTGTTGTGCAACATAGTTACTATTAAATGGATTTTGCAAAATGTCTAAATTTTTGTTTACTTTATAAAATAAATTAATATGAGATGTTGCACCCCATTTTTAAAGGGGACATTAGTGCGATATGAGTTATTTGGTGTGGTACACGTTAAAGAGGAATTTGGTTTAATGGGGGTTAAAGGAGAAGTTGGTGTTGTACGCGTTACAGGGGAAAGTGGTGTGGTATGCATTCCAGGGGAAGTTGATGTGGTATGCGTAAAAGGGGAAGTAGGTATAATAAGAGTTAAAGGGGAAGTTGGTGTTGTGCGCATTAAAGGGGAAGTAGGTCTAATAGGGGTTAAAGGGGAAGTTGATGTGATTGGGGTTACACGGGAAGTTGGTGTGACACGGGTTACAGGGAAAGTTGGTGTGATAAGTGTTACAGGGAAAGTTGGTGTGATAAGTGTTACAGGGGAAGTTGTCTATAAACAAGGTAATCAGATAGAACTGAGAACCACCAAGAAAGACCCACTTAACTCTGAGAATCCCCAGAGGCACTCACACAGGCATAACCTATACCTAGGAATGTGGGAACAAGCAGTT
>CM033475.1:142034628-142039628 GCA_019447015.1 Hymenochirus boettgeri | reverse complement strand
GTAAGTGGGCCATGCTACACCTCAAAGTCTACAGATAAATCTGTTACAACGTGGAAAACATCGAGAATCCTCACCAACTATTTTTCTACCCACAGTCCTGAGGGAAGAACTGAAGTGGTGGCTAAATCCAGCACATTTCAAGCCAGTATCTATATGCCCTTTCCAGCAAGATCATAATTACCACAGACGCGAGCCCAGTGGGCTGGGGAAGCAATTTGTCAGGGGAAAAAGTCCAGAATACATGGACCTTGATTCAAGAGAGAGGTCTCAGAACATGAGGGAACTCTAGCAGTGTGGCTAGCAATGAAGGCCTTCAATACTCGATCTCAAAGAAGTCACTGGTGATACTGTCGGACAATTCGTCCGTAGTATCATACATAAACAGGAGTGGAGGAACGCGCAGCAAGAGTTTGTGGGATATGACGAAAACCATTCTGACTTGAGCAGAACACAACCTTGATGAGCATCCAAGTGATTCATATCCCAGGACAACAAAGAAATTAGCAGAATATCAGCCGGAATCTATTTCATCCAAACGAGTGGATCTGGATATGGAAGTGTTCAACAGGATATGTCAGTACTGGGGCACTACGTCCATAGACTTGATGGCATCGAGGAAGAACCACAAGATGCCGAAATATTGCTGCCTGGACCCAGACAGTCAGACTTGGGCAGTGAATGCTTTTTCCATTTCCTGGAAGTTCCTCCGGGTCTATGTTTTTTCCACCATTCCCAATAATTATGAAAACGCTGAAGAAAATTCAGGAAGAAAAAGTATTAGCTATAGTTATTCTTCCCTGGTGGCCAAGGAGACCGGTTTCCGTGGGCGCAAACTCTAGCCATTCACCTCCGCTCCATCTACATCAAACCCAGAACCATCTATCTCAAGGCCGTTCAAACATCAAAATCTTCAAAGCTGAACCTCAAGGCTTGGTTGCTGAGAGGGAAGCCATGATAAAAAGGGCATGGCCAGTAAAACTGTAGATACTCTTCTAGCATCAAGAAAACCTGTTACATCAAAAAGATTACAAAATATGGGATGTTTTTTCTACCTGGTGTCTGACAAAAGGACTCACCACTTTAGAGGCTTCCACAGAAAATCTCACTAGATTTTCTTCAGGATGGATTAGACAAAAAGCTGAGTCTTTACACATTAAAGAACCAGGTGTCGCATCTCAGCTATTAGACAAGTCAAATATACATTCGAACCACTAGTAATAAGGTTCTTCAAAGAGTACTCATCTTTTTCCCAGAGAAAATCTAAAGTTCCTCCCTGGGACCTTCCGTTAGTACTAAAACATCTGGAAAGAGTCCTTTCAAACCTCTAAGTGTTCAGAGTCTGAAAAATCTTACTCTTAAGACTTTGTTTCTGGTGGCCATAACCTCTGCCAAAAGTAGGGAAATTCGAGCACTTAGATGTGTCTCCCCTTTCTGACTTTCCTGAGCGATAAAGTTATACTCAACCAGATCCAGCATTTTCAGCCAAGTCATAGAGAGACAATCTGAATGATGATTAGTTCTACCCGTTCATCAAAGAGCCAAGGAAGATGGTAATGAGAGGGTAAACCCTCTAGATGTGGGCAAGCGTTACAAACCTATAAGAACGACGCAGCCGTTTCGTAAGACATGCCCTGTTTATCTTCTCTGAAGGGAAGAATAAAGGAGAACAGCCTTCTAAGCTACGATAGCCTCATGGCTCAAAGCAATTATAAGGCAAGCATACTCGACATTATGGCAGTACAATGTCCAGGAGAATAACTGCACACTCCACCAGGGCAGTTTCCACCTCATGGGCCTTTTCAGCAAGGGTGCCTCTGGAAGACATATATAAATCGGCCACCTGGTCGTCCTCAGACACTTTTCTGAGACACTATAGACTAGATGTTTTTTCTTTCAAAGTCAGTCGCAATTCTGTAGTAGGATTATCGAAGTGGCAATAAATAATACTTAATATATTGTAAAATTTGAATCCCACCCCTTCTCTGATTATTTCTGGCTTGTTTAAATCCCTATGTATTCACCTGCCGTGCAGACCAGGGAAAAAGAAAATTTACTTCATACTTACCGTATTTTCTTTTCCTCTGTCCAGGCACGGCAGGGGAATACACTATCCCCTCTAACTCTGTAAGCAGTGAAAATTGTCGTAAGAGGAGGGGGAGGGAGGAGCTTTTAAGCTTTCATGATCCTGCAAGCAAGTGAGAGAGGAAATTAACCCATGTATTCCCCTGCCGTGCCTGGACCAGGAAAAGAAAATTACTGTAGTATGAAGTAAATTTCTATTTGTTCTCTGTTGCTGCTGTGATAGGAGGACATAGCTATCAATCATAAGGAACAGCAGAAAACACGTGATTTCAATGTCATGTGACCACACACTCGGTCACCTCCTCTCTTCTGGGTGAACAGAGTCAAGACTGAGAAGTAACCTGACCAATCCAAGATATCTCTGGTACTGGGGTTGGGCAGGCAGATACTCATGGAGATGGAGTTTTTAGCATTCAGAATAATGGTTCAGAGTTCAGAGAATGCAGCTAAGGAGGTTGTAGTTTCCCATTGCCCACTCTTTTCACTCACCTTTCTTTACCAGGTGTCATTGTTTTTTGCAAGCTTAAATCTTATGTGAGTGCGGCATCCGAATTGTGTTTTCTGGGGGCCATTGTGTGTCAATAGTTCAATCTGATAGTTTGCAGTACTTTTATTGCAGGTGTTATTGTTGTGCAACTAGTACTATTAAATGGATTTTGCAAAATGTCTAATTTTTTTGTTTACTTTATAAAATAAATTAATATGAGATGTTGCACCCCCATTTTTAAAGGGGACATTAGTGCGATATGAGTTTATTTGGTGTGGTACACGTTAAGAGGAATTTGGTTTAATGGGGGTTAAAGGAAGTTGGTGTTGTAGGCGTTACAGGGGAAAGTGGTGTGGTATGCATTCCAGGGGAAGTTGATGTGGTATGCGTAAAAGGGGAAGTAGGTAAATAAGATTAGGGGAAGTTGGTGTTGTGCGCATTAAGGGGAAGTAGGTCTAATAGGGGTTAAAGGGGAAGTTGATGTGATTGGGGTTCACGGAAGTTGGTGTGACACGGGTTACAGGGAAAGTTGGTGTGATAAGTGTTACAGGAAAGTTGGTGTGATAAGTGTTACAGGGGAAGTTGTCTATAACAAGGTAATCAGATAGAACTGAGAACCACCAAGAAAGACCCACTTAACTCTGAGAATCCCCAGAGGCACTCACACAGATAACCTATACCTAGGAATGTGGGAACAAGCAGTTATAATGGGTACGGATTGTGAATGGGCATCGTCATGTATCTCGCTCTGGGCGAGATACATTGACAATGTCATTGTTTTGTGGGAGGGGTCAGAAAAGGAGCTGGATCTATTTAGAAACAAATAAATCAAATGATTGGAACCTGAAGTTACCTATTAATGGTCATTCTCAAATTTAGTTTCTTGATCTCCTGGTTAAAAAGAAAGGTAACCACCAATATAACACATATATGCAAAGGCTTCTGTCAATACAGGAAAATAACTTTTAAATTCTGCATAAATGGTATTGTGACGCCCAAGAAGCTTCATAAAATATCCCCAACCACTACCCCACTTTGCTTCCGAAACTGTGGGAATCAAGCACACTATCCATTGCTGGTGGGACTGCCCTGAGTGTCCAAGATATGGGATACCTGTTACTCAATCAGTATTTGCAAAAGAGCTTCGAAAAATCCCTGGGTAGCATTTTTTGATAAAAACGAACCCTCTCTCAACAATGATGGTAATAAATTACTGCATTATATTGTGCCTGCACTAGATGTATAATAGCAGCGACCTGGAAATCTCCAGCCCAACTTACCAGCAGCTAATATAAAAATCACATGGGTTTACCAAACGGAATATATGTTACACTCTGCTGAAGGAACGCTAGATAATTTATGAAAATTTTGGATATTTGGTGTTTGAGGATGGAGGGGGAACCTAATCAGTAAAACAACAAAATCAACAACACTCAAATCATGAATCCTTCACAGCAAGCCTGGAGTCACTGAGTGAAACATCAGCTCAACTCCACGGTGAAATCTACAGACAGGTAAAGTTAAATCAAAATGAGACGAGCAATTTTTTTAAGATATTATTTTTTTAATATTATTTTGTTCAACAATCTATAAGTAAAAGTTTATATAATAGTTACATAATATGAGCTATGCTATATTTTTCAATATCACTGTAACTAAGGGCTGAATATTTTTTTTTGTATAAATAACTAGCAAAAGTTGTGCCCGTTGGTGCACAGTGGGTTTTTTATGTGTTAATTTATTTAGTTTTATCTGCTGGAGTGTTAGTTACATATATTGATTAAAATATATGTAGCTACCCGCCACTTACAAGGCCCTCCATATTAGGGTATCCTATCTAAGAATGACATTTAAGTAATAATGCTGTTATTTATGTAGTTATTATTATGTATTGGATACGTTTTTTCCTAATGATAACTTCCCGCGGCCACTTGGAGCCTTTCCCGTAGTTCCATCTTCCAGTGGTATGTTTGCGGCTGGTCACGGCTGAAAACCAGGGCTCCGCCGCGGTGTTTGGGAGGCTCCGCGGGGCTTCCCGCAGCAACTTGGAGCCCTTCCCGGTGGTTCCGTCTTCCAGGAGAGAGAGACCAGGTGCTGTCAATTTGTAATACATCAATACTGTACCACATTAACTCCCTCCTCCAGCTAATCCCAGGGCTCTCAAAGCAAAAAGGAACAGGCACTCTCAATCCCTGCACACACAGGGATCGCTCACCATTTCAATAGGCAATGCCTTCTCTCCCACAGGTTAAACGAAACTCTATTGGCTTTTACCTGGATTCCGACCAATGTGGATAGGCTTTGTTAGATGCTGTAGTTATACAACATGGGGCAGTAAAGGAGGAACCCGGTGCTTGTTTAATATGGGGTATCCTATTGGCTGCTAGAATACAGCCGGCCACTATTACAGTAATGGAGACAATTATAATGA
>CM033475.1:141952128-142032128 GCA_019447015.1 Hymenochirus boettgeri | reverse complement strand
ACAACAGAGAGAGAAGAGACAGACACAGAGAGAGAGAGAGACAGACAGAGAGAGAGACAGACAGACAGAGAGAGACAGACAGAGAGAGACCGACACAGACGAGAGATAGACAGACAGAGAGAGACAGACAAGAAGAGAGAGACAGAGAACAGACAAAGAGAGACATACAGAGGGAAGACAGAGAGAGGAGAGAGACAGACGACAGGAGAGACAGACAGACAGAGAGAGACAGAGGAGAGGGAGAGAGACAGACAGAGGAGACAGACAGAGAGAGAGAGAGAGACAGACAAGAGACAGACACGACAGAGAGACAGACACAGAGAGAGACAGAGACAGACAACATTTAGACACTTACCAGCCTTCAGGGGAAGTCTTCAGTAAGCAGTGTCGTTTGGCCATGCCCACCCACTTCCCATACCACATTGCATCAGGATGTGAAGTTCTCTCCCACAATGCAATACAGCTAGATATCATCTACACTTACTGGGAAAGCTAACTTTCTTTTGATTGGCCATTAACTCACACATGCTCACTAAGTCTCTCCCACAATGCAATACAGCTGGATATCATCTACTCTTACTGGGAAAGCTAACTTTCTTTTGATTGGCCATTAACTCGCACATGCTCAGTAAGTCTCTACCACAATGCAAAGCTAAAGGATGTTACTGTAAAGCATGCATTGCGTCAGGATGTGATGTAGTGCTACAGCAGCTACCAGAAGCACACCTATTGGATAATAAGGACAATAAGGAAATGGCAGCAAACTTCCATGCAGAATTTAATACATTTGAGAGGTGTGTCTATAGCTCCCATTTTGACCAGTCCATTCAATCGTGGGGAGATTCTGTATGTTAGTACTTTTTTATTTTTTATTTCATATGCCATTTACACACTTATATATCTTTATTTTGTACATATTAATACACTAATTAATGTTATACCTTTTACATTACAATATACTCTGTAACCATGTATAATATTATTTTAGCCTACCCCCACCTACATAGTACAGTCTAAAAACTCAATGCAATCTCCACAAAATGGAAAATAATTTTATATAAAGGAAGGATTACATATAATACATTTTTTGCCATATGATAATACACCTTCCCCCAGCCCCAACCGCCGTAAAATAATTAAATAAAATAATTAAAATAATTTCAAGAAAGTCCCCCTATCTTTACTCTCCTCCGCCGCACTGCCCGGCCTTCTGCTTGCAAGACACTGCAAGCAGGGGGCGGGACCGGCAGCCGCGTCCGTGATTGGCTGAGAGGCAGCCAATCACAGACGCGGCTGACGGCTGCTCAGAACACCGGGGGAGAGAGGGAAGGTAAGTAGAGTTAGGGGGACTTTCTTAAAAATCTTTTAGAGCGGTTGGGGCTGGTGGAAGGTATACTAATATATAGCCAAGGGTTTTTATGGTAGGGGGAGGGATTGCAAAACGAGAGGGAGAGGGGGGAGGCACGCAAAAACACTGCTGATCCAGTCCTGGTTTTATTTTAAGTGTAATATACAGCTAGCAGGGCAGTCCTGACTAACTGAGCAAATGAGATTCACCTCCAGCATGTCCTCAGCCCTCCAGTTCATTACCCATTGTAGTTAGCCCTCCACTTCATTAGTCAGTATTAGTTAGCCCCAAGGTTATTAGACAGTGTTGTCAGCCCTCCAGTTCATTAGTCAGTGTTAGTTAGCCCTCCAGTTCTTTAGCCAGTGTTGTCAGCCCTCCAGTTCATTAGCTAGTGTTGTCAGCCTTACAGTTGATTAGCCAGTATTGTAAGCCCTCCAGTTTATTAGTTTTACTGTTGTAACAGTGTAAACTGTGTACAGTGTAGACAGGGATACATCCCAGTCCTTTTCTGGCTTAGGAATGTAGCCCTGTCTACACTGTCCCTTTTAAACACAGATCTAGCCAGGCTATTACCTAATGTAAACCCTTTGCGGTATGATATAAGTCAGAGAGTTTTAAATTCTTCCACCTCAGGGTATGTTCAAAAGGGACAGGGTAGACAGTCCTTTTCCTTGGCCAGAAAAGGACTGGTATGTATCCCTGTCTACACTGCACACAATGTTAATTTGTGGACAAGCTTTTAAACATCCAGTAACGGGTAAAGAATATTACAACAGGGAATTCTGCACCTGCAATTCGACACATGCAGTATATGCGCTTTGGTGTCTATCTGGACTACCCAAATGATAAAGTCTCGTATTTCTCAGCACCACTCAAGTATATGGACAAGGAAATTGAAATTTGCCGATTCCTAAATATTATATGGAGGCAGGCCATTTGGAAATTAAGATGAAATTTAGGGCATTGGAAATTGTCACCAATTTTAGTAGGGGAGGAGATTGTGGTCTGAAGGAAGTATGGTAGGTTCACCAACTCAAAAGCTTGTACCCTGGTGAGTTAAATAGTAAACTATGACCTCTACCATTACTTGTAATATAAAAATAATAGAGTGTATCTAAACTATGTTTTCCTAGGTACAATTTTGAAGGGGATACACAGAAGAAATTTAAATTAAGTGTGCAACTAGGTAAATGATTAGGAATTTGTTGTTAGGGTTTGGATTATGTTGTCAGTTCCTGTGTGGGAGGGTATATTGTATTTTAATTTTGGCAATATGCCGTTTTTTTGTACCTGATGAAGGGAATCGCTAGCCCCGAAACATAGTACATTCACATGTGCTAAATACAATTTTTTTTTGATTGAACAAGATTTCAGCAAGTTAAGTGGGAAAGGTGAGCTTTGCCAATGGCTTAGTAAAATAAGAGTAACTTATGTGCAAAGTTAAGCAAAGGTAAGCAAAGTTAAGAGGTAACTGTTTCAGTACTACAATTAAGACTCTGTTTTAACAATGTTAACTGCCCATCATTGTCTACTCCCTCTATTTGTCCCCTAACATGCTTCAACACTACTACAGAACTCATCACTTCTCTCCAGAACATGTCTCACTACCTGTCCACTCATTCCCCATCTCTTCTCTTCTTTATGCCAGCCCTAACTCCTCTCTTTTACCTGTCCCTTTGACCTTGTACTTTTCCCCTTCTCATTTAAACATGCCGTGGTACCTTCTATACTTAAGAAATCCTTACACATCGCTGTCCCAGACCTCCCTACACTGACATCCCAGGTCTCTAACTGTCTTATTGCCATCTCTGCCTTAATATCCCGCTGCTTCCTCAAAATAATCATGCACAAGTCTGAATTTGTAATTTTCCCACCCTCAGGATCTGTTCCCCTTTCTAGACTTACTACTAATATTAACAAAACACCTATATTCTCATCTTCTCATGTTGGTTGCCTAGGAATAATGCTAGACTTGGATCTTTCCTTCAAACCCAACGTCAACACACTGACCAACTCCTGTCATCTTCAACTCAAAAACATTTCTCACATTTGTCCCTTCCTCTCACATGACGCTAACAAAATTCTAGTGCTCTAACCATATCTCAGATCGACTACTGTAAAGCATGGTACACACCATGCAATGGTTCCTCCTGACCGACTGTTTGGCTTTACCGACCGGTTGGCCAGGAGGAAGGACTGCCAGACCTGGCAATAGTGGGTGCAACTGCACGGCCGAACTTGTTTTTCTGCCGTGCCCAATCATCCCTTCGAATGATTCGTATGAACGGTGGGACATGGACAAAAACCCATGAAATTATACACCGAACCGATCGGTTGATCAAGCTGAAATATTTACCAAGCAACTGCCTGGCACCTCTTCAATTCATTTTAAACTTTACTGCCAGGCTCATTCATTTCTCTTCTGTAATGACTCTCCTCTCTGTCTTTCCATTGGCTGCCCATCATACAAAGGATCTAGTTCAAGCTGATTACTCTATCCTACAAATCACTATCTAATACAGCCCCTCTATACATCTCAGTTCTGATTCACAGAGACAATCCCAGACGTAACCTCCACTTTTTTTTCCTCCTCTAATCCACACCCACATTTAGGACCTTGCTTGTGCTGACCCTCTGGAACTCCCTTCCTCCATCATTCACCATCTGTTAATATCTTCAAAGGTAACATCAAAACCCACCGCTTTAGGCAAGCAAATAACCTGGCCTAAGACACTACCTTATACACTGACCCAACAATCATCCCCGCTAATCAAACTCCACTACCAATCTACTCACAGCCTACCGATTAGCTTTACCTTATGTGTCACCCCCATTCCTCTAGACTGTAAGCTCACTGGGCAGGGTCCTCCTTTAATTGGTATCATGGTATTTCTGTAAATTAACTAATTACTTTGTGTACTTATATGCATTTCTCGTGAATGTATTATGTATGGCTTTGTATTAGGTGTACTACCTTTGTATGTTACATGTATGACTATGTAATTGTAAAGTGCCACAATAAATGTTGGTGCTATATAAATCCATAATAATAATCTTTTTGCAGAAATTGATTTTTAGAAGCAAGATATACATTTACAGGGAGATTCAATAAGAGTTCTTATTGTTAAAAATGGTGCTAATTTTGCCCTAACCAATCAGATGTTAGCTTTCAAATGGTAAATAAGATCTGATTGGTTGGGGCAAAATTAGCATCATTTTTAATGATAAGAACTTTTATTGAATCTTCCTGATAGTGTTATAGTGACTGGTGCAAAATTTGAGCATTATTTATACAAGCACTGCATGATTGTATTACAGGTCTCCTTTAATTACAAAATGTAGCTGTAATTTGATGCATTTTTATCGATGTTATATAAAATTCTTGGGAGTACTGGGAAGGGCGTTTGTGAAAATGCCTATTGTGCCTATTAAACTCCTTAAATACCAATTTGCACAGAAATATTTCCATACATTTTCAGTTCATGTAGCAAGAATTTTTGCATGCTTCATATGGATCTGGTTTGTGGCACTGCGTTCCAGTGATATTGTTAGTAGATTTTTGTGCAGAAAACACGACCTTTTAGGAAATACGATGCTTAAGATAATGCTCAGCTGCATCTGAGAGTATTGTATTTGGTGCCTTTCATTTAGTAATAAAATAAAAAGGCTTCTATGCTGTGTGAACAATAGCTACATGCATTTCATATTCTCAATCCATTCAACTTTTGGGTCAGATCGAAAAAAATATTTATATATACACACGTACAAACATGATCATACACACAAACACTATGATTTGCAAATAGCTAATTTTCCTTTAAGAGTCCCTGCACCAATGTCTGCCACATTTCTGTACAGGTAACTATGGAATAAAGATTAACTTATTCATGTGCTTGAAAGCTTCATAGTCCCTTCAAAGCTGCACATTTCCCCACTGCTTCCAAGTGCTGTTCACTCCCTGGGTTTTTAAATGAAATATTATATTGTAAATTGCCGAAGTAGAAAGAATTAAAAACATTTTTGCAGCTTTTCCATAAACTGCTGTAGATATAACAGCTTGAAACAGAACAAGCGCCATATCGACATGTTTATAAATGTTATCCATGAACAATAATTGACAAACAGGATTTAGCAGACATTTCCTTTTTTTCTGTATATACAGTAATAGAGTAACTTGTCGGACTACATTTTGCGCTTCAGTGAAGAAAGGTTGCCATTCTGTATTTAATTCCTGCAGTGCTGCCCCTTTAAGATTGGAGACTAGAACACCTTAAATGAACTCTGCAGCAGACGGCAAGGAAAGAAAAAAAAAATCTTGGCCCTTGTTGCTTCGCCAATATTCATGATGTAATTTTTCAGGTGTCAGTTTGCAGAGAACGGGCTTGTTGCTAGGACAGGAAAGGAAAAGTTGGGTTTGATTGGTTCTTGCATCTTCCCAGACAAACCAATCAAACATGATCAGTGGGATATAAAGACCCCCCCACCCCCACACACACACCATCTTCTGGGACAAACGTGTGTGCAGTGTGGAACAGCACTGCAGATATATACAGATAGATCTCACTGGTGAAATTTAAAGAAATAAATACATGTTGGACTGCAAATAAAGTGTTTTTAGATGTTGCTCAGGAATAAAAGGTCTCTGTAAGGAACAGAGTAAGCATTTTTTTAAAAAATGTCATTTAAATTCCACATACAAACATTAAATGTATGTACATTACTCCTAAAGTCTGTAGCAGGTGCCTGTCCACCAAATAAATGGCAGACACTAGTCAAATTAAAAGGGAAATGGCACTGGGGAAAAGGGTATCTTTTATTACAGTTATAGTCTTTCATTTGCCCTTATTTATTTCTGAATGACAGCAGATTTTATATTTCTTCCTAGAGATACCTCTGTAGATGTGTTTATGTCCCACTGGGGCCTGTTATACTGGCTATAAAATCTAAAACGGACGGACAATAACAATTCTGGCTATAGATATGTTAGATTGTTATATATGTTGTGTCTTGCTCATTTAAAGGTCAACCCGTATTTGAGATAATCAATACTAATAAAAAGGACAATTATTTGTTAGGCTTTTTTTATGGATCTCAGGTACATTGCATCATCAAGTATAAAGTTACTGCAATGTAAACACACATACAAGACTTTTGCTGTATTTTTACAGCAGTTATAAACCCAAGGATTTGGTCATGTACTTTCAGACAAAAACACACACAAAAAAAATCAAGAAATCCTTTTGTTCCGTGATGACATTGGCCATTCATTAGCGGTTTTCAGTCACTACCTGAGGGGCCAACTAATGCAACTACTGGAAGAAGATAAGCAGATTGTAACAAGAATGATCATCCGGGCATCATAGCTGCAAACAATGGCTGATAATTCTTCACATTTTGTCTTAATATATAGCAATTTGATATAATCCTCCCATGTATGAGCTCATTTAGATGCTACACAACAATTTTGTATTTATTAATATATGTATGTACAAAGAGACCATTGTATTAAAGAAAAGGTTCTAAACAACAGAATGATCGATGGCAGATATAACTTATCTCAGAAAGTACTGTCCTGATATACATTGATCACAGTTTACAAACATCTCAGCAACATCACAAGAAACCTTGGGGAATATTTAGAAAGGTATAGTATACAGTGCATTTACCATGGCTGTAAAATACTGCACAATAGTGGTATTTTGAAAAGGTATTTGTATTTTATGTAAAATACCAACCACAGCTTAAAATGGAACCAGTTCAGTTTCTCCTATACATTTGCACAGTATTATTGTCCAACAGAATCCCACAGTTATTACTCTGCCTCGCAACACTGCTCATGATGTTGTGTCATTGTTACTGTATAATTGTAAAGGAAAGTGCTGATAGCCACTGGGGAAAGATGCAGCATCACTTTATTGCAATTCCTTTGTTAGTATGCCCTTAGTTATTTTCTGCTAAAGCTGATGTTGCCATGTTATAAGGTGTGATGGGTAAATATACGTAGAGCAGCAGACTGGGTATCCAGCAATGATTTAAGGTTTGTACACACATGAGATCGTGTACGATGTGTACGAACGTTCGTTTTGGGCAATAATCGGCTTGGGTATGGGCCCTTTATTGACCGAAACAGCCGGTTGTTTGGAAATCCGCCCGGTCGGTCAGGCAACGATTCCCGAGCGAACAGCAGTTTCTCCCGATAAAGGGCCCATACACAGGCAGATTTTCGCCCGAAGGAAACGTTCGTACACATTGTGCGTCGCAGGTTGAGACCCACGGTCGTACGTGTGTACGAACCTTAATATAGCAATGACTCTTTGGAACAGTGGTATGGGCATTCAGCTTAATATTCTGTCTAGCAACAACCTCTCTTCAACACTAATTTACATATAAAACACATTGAAAGAAATCTTTTCAAAAAGGAAGAAGACTCTGCAATAAAAAACAAGTAATGAACAATTGGGGGGAAAGTGTGAAGCACAATGAGGGACTGAAAGAAAGGAAGAAACGAAGATCGATGGAACAGTGTCAACTCTTCAACTTACAGCCCTATTTTATGGAAGGCTCAAACACAAACTGAAACACAAAAGATTGGCCAGGTCATTGGTTTCAAAAGGGTCCTAACTGGGTCATTTTCATTCTATAGGGTAAAAAAATAATAATCTTTTCTATAATTTTCTATGGAGTTTTGCCACAATACAATACGTTTTTTGTACCACTGAACAGGTCTGCAAGTTTTATTATGAGCCAGTGTAGGTTTAAAACAATTTTGTCATTTGCAGTTGTTATAGTGTTAGTATTTGTATGAAACAAAGAACTTATTTAAGGACAAACATTTTTTTGGATGCAGGCCCAGAAATACCACTGAATCAAGGGGGGCACTTGAACCCTTTCTCTGCTAAAGAAGGAAAAAAAACCCAAGGGTGTATTTAAGGAAGAATATGACAAAAGACTCGGTGAACTGTATGTGGTACAGAACATTTAATTTGCCTTAACTTGTATGCACAAACCCCATTTTGACATTTTAAAAGAATAATTTTATTTGTGGGGTTTTATGTTTTATTTTGGGGTGCAATTGTTGAAAATGCAATGTTTTCTTTGCTTTAATGTTTAAAAAATTAGGCAAACCTTTGCATTAGAGCTTTGCAGGATCTCTTTCTTTCTACAGTCTTTGAACAAAAAAGACAATTGTTTCTTCTACCTCTCAGATTGGTATGTTTTTGAGAAAAAAAAACCATAACCCTTAAGTCATGAAACACCTTTAACAAGCATCTATAAGATAGAAAACAAGAAAAATAAACCCCAGGCCCACATGAGAATATATGCCTTTATCCAACTGCACTCAATCAATATCCATCAACCAAGTGCCTTCAGATGTCACAGAGTCTGACTGGCTCTAAAGTCTTGTTTTCCTTTCTCTAAAATGGCTGTAAGTCCTGAAATGGAGCTGCTGATTGGCTGCGATGTAAGCCACCTGATTGGCTGAAAGTTCCCTCTCTCCTGGAAGGAGGGGGCGTTCCTTATCTGCAGTGAGCACGCATAGTTTGCTTGTAACAGCTTAAAAAGAGAAGGGAAATCTGCTTGTGGTGATGTCATCCCCATCCTAGTTAGTGAAAAGGCAACAGTAATGGAATGTCAGTTACACAGAGAATACAGAAGTCAAGGTAAGAGCTTTAAACTTATTTTTAAAGGACCTTTCTTTTCAAACTATGTTTTTTAAGACTGGACTTGCCCTTTAAAGTGGGAGCTCAGTGGGAAAAAAATAATACATTAACATTGAGGTATTCAATATGTTCAACATATTCACTGCTGTGAACATTTACTTTTTGCTTTTTTTGGATGCTCATTTCCTTGGAATGTCCCTAACTGTAATTTTTACGTTCTTGGCAGTTGGGTAGATCAAGAAATTCTGCACTTTGTGTTTACAGAGAAATCACTTGAGAGGCAGCTTAGATTAGTGGAATTTTTGTTGAAAGAAGGCATGGGCATTTATAACCATAAAACCTTTTGATGATTTATGTATTTTTTCCATGGAAATTGAAGGGTGGGTGTAGGGGAGCATCAGTAGGTGAGTGCACCTGATTTGGATCAGGATGATGAAGGTTCATAACTTCGCACCAAAACATTGAGTGCCCAGGATCTGGACTATTAGAGTTATTATACTTACCTGGAGACACCTGGTGGAATTAGAGGAAGAGTGCGCTGGGATTAAAAATAAGTTTATTTGGTATTAGGATTTTTATTTTGAAACTTTGCGCAGTTTTTTTGTGTACAGTATCTGTGCGTGTTTTTGTTTCTTTTAGAAAGAGGCAGTTGGGCTTCGATTACATCCCTTAAACTTCGGAATGTTTGGATTTGAACCCAAAGTAAATAAGCAAAAAAAGTTCTACGTTTTATGAAAAAATGCTTCTACGGATTGCACACAAAAAATAAGATCTGCAGGGGGAGGATAAAGTGAATTTGATCTTAGCACAGCCCTGTGCAATACATTTCTCAGTGCACCTTATTAAGGGACATGTTGAAGGGTATTTAGAAATCTGCTTCTTTGTGTGACACACACAAAGAATTGTCTTGGTTGGTAATTGCACTAGAACTCCAAATAAATGGATAAAGTTACTTAATGGGGAACTGTGGTCCAAAAATGACTTTAGGTGAATTGATCGTAATGGCTCTCCTGAGAATTTTTGCAATTTATTTCCTAATAAATTGCCTAATTGTTTAAACAATTATTGCACACTATCTGTAAATCCAATAAACAAATATCACTGTGTGTCTCCTATATGATATATTTAACATTTTTTACCGTATCAACCAACAATTTATACAGGAAAATGATGACGATTAACAAGGTTGCACAAACTTTCACATCCCACTGTACATTTTTGTGTGTGATATGGTAGCAGTATCACCAGGTCCCCTGCACTTCCTGCTCTTAAACTATGCAACAGTCAATCTGCCCTGTGTCTCTTCCTCCCTTTGCAGCCCCCCTCCTCATGCAAGCCCCCCTGTACCCTCCCACTCATGGACCCCATGGCCTCTCTATTTGCAGGCCCCCTTCCTTACAGACCCATGTGGCCCCGCCGACTCACAGGTGCCAAGGCCCTGCCCACTCGCGGGTGCCGTGGGTCACTCAGACCTCACCCTACAGAAAACTGTGAAAACAGCCTTTTCAGGCAGTGAGAACTCTGTCTGAAAATGATGTTTACACAAAGTGGAAAAATAGGGCTGTAGATTCCCTTACCTTCACTGTGGGGATCTTCACACAGCAGGGAGCGGGAGGGACTTCCTGTCTCCCTCACACGATGAAGTCTGAGGCTGTGCTCACCGGCGGCGAGGTGGAGGAGCAGCCTTAGGAATGTTACATGTAAGCCTCCCACCCATTAAAATTCTGGTCAGTAATTTCTTTATATCTTGGGCTGTGGATCACGTAGACAGGTGGTTGATGGCTCATTTTAAAGGTAGGAAACCGGCCTTTCATTTAAAAACTTGTATGGATAAGACAGTTCCCCTTTAAAGTTACTTTTCACTCAATTTTATATTTTTCTCCTACCTTCAAAGACCATTATCCTTTTCTTGACATTTGTAAATAGACATTGGTCAGCTCTTGTTCTAACTGCACCAGCATCTCAGGGGCTGTACTGGGATATTAAATAAATGTGGAGCCAGATTGATATGAAGGTTTCATGTTATGTGTCAATTAGTATCTGTACTAAAAAACAACGGGTGTGGGATGCAACAGTTTTCGGACACTAACTGAAGATTTGGCAAATTAAAATCAATTTGCGAACAGATGCATATCCTATAACATTCACCATCAGACAAGTACTCGATTGAGAAATGCATTGAACAGAGCAGTGCTAAGATCACTTTCACTTCATTATCCTCCCCGTGCAGCTCTGCACTGGTATGCAGATGAAATGCAACCTGTGAGAGACTTTGGCAGGTTTTATGTAATTTTTAGGATTTCTGGGCTAATTGAAAAGAATATCTAGGAAACTTTTGGAAAGTAATTTTAATGCTATTTAAAAAAATCCCTTCAGCTCATAGAGAAAAAGATACTGCTTTTAATGGGGTATTAAACGGTTACATTTCTAAATACCTTTAGGGGAACAAATATATAGATAAAAAAAACTAAGTCCGCACCTGTATGGCTTAATGCTGAACAAAGCAAGCCTAACTTAAAATGTTTTAGTAAAAAGATAAGGACAGAGAATTTGGGACCATTACATAATGAGGCTCGTATGTTTGTGAAGGTTCTCATTCATCCAGGTCATGGTATATCTGTTGTTTTCAGTTAGATCAACTGGAGTTTAAGTTTAGTTCTTGAAGACGTTTCACTAGTCATCCGACTGACTTTCTCAATACAGAATGACTTGACAAGAATCTGTTGGCAATAAGCACCCCAGGAAGTCACAATTAGCATATAACAGCAAGGTGTTAGAGACCTCCTAAATACAAGGTGTTTATTGCATTGTCACTAGAGGTATTATCAAAAATGTGTCAAAACAGCCCTTTACATGTCAGAGAGTCTGTGTCGAACCCTCTAACCTCTATTCATGGTGAAGGCTCAGATAGTTATAGAGGATGCTGAAAAGGCAAATGTTTCCCTCTGTATACACTTTAAAGAAACCTAGTCCCGATATCAGATACTGTAATAAGAATGGTTTAAAAAAGTTCACTACACTCTGGCTGACAGATGGTATGGTACAGAAAGTCTGGATTGGAAACAAGCTGATATATCAATACTCAAAAAGGAAAGTCTACTCGACCATACTATAGACCTGAAGGTTTGCCCTCAGTGGTGGGAAAGATACTGGAAACTTTGTTACAGGATCATATTCTTAAGGCTGTGTCTTGTAACAAATCTTATCATTAATCAGCATGGACGAATGAGAAATACATCTTGTCAAAGTATCTTGCTTGGTTTTTCTGACACACTGAAAATTAAGATTTGGGAGATCGTGTCATATTAAATCAATATGCAGTTTCACCTTCAGATAGACTATCGAGAAATGCATTGCACCGTTACGCTGACACCATCTCCCAAATTTTCAGTTTCAGTGCGTCAGAAAATTGCTGCCTCCCTCCTCTTGTGTTTTTTTTTTTTTTTAATTACAGGTCTTTACTGTCACATACGTCTGAAATCTTCAGAGCATTTTAATCCGGCTCCAGCAGATGAAGTGCCAACAATATCTTCCAGAATCCAGAAAGGTTAGTCTCCTTCCTTTATGAGGAATCAAGACAGAAAAAATATCAAATCTACTATTTACAAAAGTCTAAGTGCTCTTTAGCTACAATCACTGCCCATTAAATTAGCTAATCAGCCATTAACATGGCAAAAATGCATTTAGGTAGATAGTTTCTTGTTAAGTCAAGTTGATGAAGTTCAAACAGAGCATCATTATGAGGAAGAAAAGAGTATTTAAGGGACTTTAAATGCGTCAAGGTTGTTGGTGCCAGAAGGCCAGTTTGTGCAGATTAGAAGTTCCTGAAATACTCAACCATCTCTAGGGTTTGCAGAGAATATTGAGAAAAATTGGAAAATATCCAGTGAGTGGCAGTTGTGTAGACGAACATTTCTTGTTGATGTCAGAGGTGAATGATCAGTAACTGAAATATAACCACTTGTTACAAACAAGGAATGCAGAATACCATCCCTGAATGCGCATTGAACCAGCAGCAAAAGAGCACACCAGGTGCCACTTGTGGCAGTGCACTTTTTTGCAGAAAGCTGCGAATGGTAAATTAGGTATGCTTTTCCATATTATAAAAAATACAATACAAAAAAGAATAGGCAAACACAGTGTGGTTTTAAACCTGATTGCTTTTATTACAGAGACAAAAACAAAACAATGGATGACAAAATCGCTGTCAAAATGTGCAAAAATAATTTCTAATCCCAAATGTGGAATACGAAACAAAATATCAATCGCAGATAAAACCCCCAAACCAACAGTCGTACACAACAACAAAAATAACAATGGAAAAGGATAGGGTAATTCAGCAGCAAAATGGTAATTTGTAAAGCAGAATTTTAGTAAATGTAAATTAGATTGTTTCAAGCTCTATTTTGCAGAAATTATTTCAGTTGGAATGTCAGATATTAAACTCTAGTTGCTTTCTTTTAAATGTAACCAAGTAGAAGCGTCAATGTAAACATTCACACGCCAAATTAATAAAATATCCCTTTATAATCTTAAAGAAGTGTTAGGACTAGAAACCTGCAAAGTTATGTTTGGCTAGTGGACTATAAACCCCTATACAGAATATGCATCAAATGCAGTTTCAGTATTTACCAAGGAAGCCAAAGTTAACATCACAGAATGTGATTCACTATACTTGCCTAGTGACCAAGGGTTATAATATTCTCATGTTTATTAAGACTTAAGCCACACTGTAATGCACGGGAACAGTTTATCGGAGTTAAATGATCGCACAAGTTCTGAAATTGTATCACTTATCAAAAAAATACCTCTATAAGGAAAAGCCAACCTCTAGAAAATTTAATGTAGGCAATAAGAAAAAGATAGAGGATAAAAATGGCTGTATTAAAACTTACTATATTAGTATATTTAAAACCAGAATCAAAAAGAGTAACAGGTAAGTAATTAACAAATCAGTGTGCAAATAAATTCATAGGTTAACCATGTAAGGTAAGTATGATAAACCCCACCCAAACAGCAATATCAAGTAACCCCACCAAGGACCCTATAATACTTATCAGTACGTCAGTGCTAAGTCAGTCTAGTCCGTGTACGGACACGTCAGGATTGCAAAACATACAGGCTTTAAAGTGCATGAGACATATATCATACAGATCAGGTCACAAAGTGCAAAAGGGGGGAGCCATGGGTGGGGGAGCACCCCAAACGCGTTTCGCTCCTAAAGGGGCTTTATCAATGGCGCTAGCGGCGGCATCCCGCCGCCATACTTTTAAATCCAGAGATTGGTCAGCTGACCGTGACGCCATTGAACACAGACATGTATCTTGCCGCTTTTTTGACAAAACATTTGTGAAATTGTATGCTTATTTGAACTCTTTGTATATACTTAAGTGCTATAATATGTTACTATTAATGAGTTTGCAATATGCAACGAGACTTACGAGGACATTGTATCCACCGGACTTAGAGTATCGGGCTATATTACACTCTGATTGGACGTAACTGACACGTGATCCGTGGCGACACGGTCAGCTGACCAATCTCTGGGTTTAAAAGTATGGCGGTAGGATGCTGCCGCTAGCGCCATTGATAAAGCCCCTTCAGGAACGAAACGTGTTTGGAGTGCTCCCCCACCCATGGCTCCCTCCTTTTTTGTGACCTGATCTGTATGATATATGGCTCAGGCACTTTAAAGCCTGTACGTTCTGCAATCCCGACGTGTCCGTGCACGGACTAGACTAACTTAGCACTGACGTACTAATAAGTACAATAGGGTCCTTGGCGGGGGTTACTTGATATTGCTGTTTGGGTGGGGTTTATCATACTTAGCTTACATGGTTAACCTATGAATTTATTTGCACACTGATTTATTAATTACTTACCTGTTACTCTTTTGGTTTCTGGTTTTAAATATACTAATAAATAGTAAGTTTTAATACAGCCATTTTTATCCTCTATCTTTTTCTTATTGCCTACACTGAAAACGTATCACAGCACAGGTATTATGACCACTCACATTGTTATGTACTGACATGCTAAAGGATCAATAAGCGCAATTGAAAGTGAGAGAGAAACACTAGTGTGGCATAGCCCTTACCAAGAAATAAAACATTATCATTCCCTTTAGAGATATCATTTAGTAATGTGCTATATTTAACAATATAACACATTCAAGTAATTAGGGAGAAAATACATACACTGTTTGTGCTGTACAAAAAACAAATGTATATTTTACATGCAGCGTATTGGTTTTGGAGAAAGAATTGAGCAAGAGTAATCCTTTTTCAATTATCAACCCCAGATCTAACAAGAAAAATGTCAGTATGACAAAAGCCAGTCTACATCCTCTCTTTGCAGTCCATCAGGTCTGTGCATTATACACATTGTCCTGTGTTTATATTAGAATGTCATATGAAGAGAAGTTAGTTGATTTAACTGGGTGGATAGCAAGAATTTTAGAGAGGTCTAAAATGAGACCAATATATGGGATAAGTTCATAAATTGGAAAACGAAAATTCTTTAAGCTTCTTTAGCAGCTAGCTGTAACTCTCACAATGGGAATGATAATTTACAGAGTTCTGTATAACTTCCTCCAATTGAATAATAACTAGATTTCTGTCAGCTTAGCCTTTTTTTGAGAGGTCATGGGCAAGTCACCCAGTATTTATTTGACAGCTTTGGCAAGAAGGGTGGATTGGCGAAGGAATCTTACTGTTACAAAGAAATAATTATGTGTTATTTTAGCTTTTCATTTAAGATTTAGAAATCTGTTTACTTTTGATTTTTATTCCTTTAATATACATATTCACTAGCAAGAACAACAAGAAATGACTTGACATGACTTGGTCATAGAAAAAACATTTCCTAGGCTTTCTTAAAGGAATATTTCACTAAAAAAGTTATTTATTCCTTTAATGCATTAACTGAAGAATGGGAGGTTAAGGGGCTATCCTTAACCTCCAGTTCTTTAATCAATGCATTAAAAGAATAGTTCACTTTTCCAGTGAAAAAAAAACTATTCCTTTAAATAATGTATTTATTTTGAGGATACATTTTCACTCAGAAAAAGGAGACAAAAAAAGCAATATCATAATGTTTTAAATTACTTTGTCATCATATATTTTTCAAAAATATTTTTTTATAGGAAATTGAGAGCCTTTAGAATTTGTCCCCCCAAATCACTTCTTTCATCTGCAAGCTCTTCCTTGGCAAGGTACTAGCATCTATGTAAATGCTGAAGGGCATGGAGAGCTGTCACTTATCCCTATTGGGATGCCAATCTGAAAAGGTAAGGTGAAGCATACACAGACAATAAGTAAACCCTCCAGCTGCTGGTTCAACTAAAGTGATGGTTACAGCAAAGCAAGGGAAGCTGTAGGATATCAGCTTTTAGCCTTCCTGGCCTTTACAAAATGTCTGCCACAAACTGTGATCTTGGGTGCCTATTTACTATATGCTTTCATCCTCCTTTCTAAAAATAGATAAAGTTGTAATCCTCAGAAACACTTAAATTTGCAATTGATACCTGCATTTTAAGCCTAGTAATACATAACCTGATTGCATAATAAAGCAATCAAGGAATTCTAAGTGTATATTAGCCAAAGACATACTTAATTTTGCTAACAGCAAATAAACATAGTGACAATAACTAGGAAACACACAACAAAACAAAAAATAACTTGTATATGGCCCTATAGGCAAGAAATTCTGTTTAAACTATGCAAAATGATTGACTATTATTTTGGCACAATAACTACTTTCCTGAGGAATGGAGCTCTCATATTTTGAGGAATTTTTTATGTACAATTAAAATGACAGATTTACTGCTTTGTCTTAGGGTAACTACAAATGGAACACAACCCTCAACAATGGCTGTTGTACTGTACCCAGTAGACCTATTCAAATAAATGAGCTGTCAGAACTCTAAGATGCTGATGATACTTTGATACCACCCAAAAGAGAGCTACAGAAAGCTGGATTTCTATTCATTATTATTTGATGGTGCACTTTATGTATATATACATTTCATTATCAACTTACTTACCAATCAGTGAATTAGACTTTATGGGCATTTGCTTCTGATTTAAAGGGCATGTTCACCCTCCAAAACAGATAGATAGCTGACAGATGAATGACTAATCTGTTATGCAGCAAAATGATGCTGTGGTCTTTAGGGTCCCACATTTAATGCCAAAATATAGAAACATTATGGTTAAACATGAAGATTTCTCATAATGCCTTTGGCAGTACAGTTACATTAGGCATGTAAGACAAGGGCCTTTCCTTACTGTGCCACTTCCACTGCACAAAAGTAAGCTCTATCCCAACACCTAGAGATACTTACAGTTGTAGGGAATATGTCAGGTTGGTTGCCACTGAAATAAATCATGGGGATTGACAACCAAGGGCTAAACCGCATGGTGGTCAATTTAGCCCATGCAATGTAAGTTACAAATTTAATTTGGAGGATAATTGGATACTTTACAATAGTGTGTAAACCTAAGAACAGTACATGAATATTACAATATTTCCAAGGTCTTCTCAACTGCTTTAGAAAAAGAGAAGCGACATGAATAGCAATAATTATCAAACAATTTAATGAAAATCAAGTTACTAAACCAGTTCGAGCAGAGCTCTAATTTACCTCACAGCACCCTAATGTGTCAAGTCCACAAACAGCTGCAAACAGTGCTCTAACATGAGCAACGTAAAAGTCAATTTCCGTCTTAATGTCATCTTGTGCATCTAAAGGTTTCTACTTGGGAAAAAAACAATTTCTAGTACCTCTTGGTATTTCTGTACTTACAAAGATATCTATTTGATTAATTAGACATAATCCTGCTATAAACACATTATGAGAATTAAAGATTTTATAGTTTAATTTAAAACACTTGCGTCCCCTAAAAGCATCTGAAAATTACTTGTTTTAATTTTGAATACAAGTCTATACACATCCTCTACTTCCTCATTGCCATGCAATGGTAACAAGTATTTCCACTAAAATCAGTGAGAAAGAGTACTTTAAGTCAAAGTGCAGATAGTTTAACTTCACATACTGTCCCATTTATTCAGTGAAAAAATATTCTCTATATACAATATTAATCAAGTATGAGCCAACATTACATGGTACCTTACATGTCATAAAAATATACAAGTGACCAAAGGCAGCTTTTTAAAATCTGAACCATGGATTGCTAACCAAGCAGAAAACCAAAATGGCCACAACCATATATGTGAAGTGGAATTATTATCTAATTGCGTTAATAAATTAAAAGCAAATGTCATTTAAACTTTTTAAATAGAGAAAAATATAAATGTTATTTTGAAAGCCTCAAACTGGCCAGAAATTATTTTCTTGTTTTGTGCAGCTATCATTCTATAACACACACCTACATCATGGTAGCACCATGTGGCAAAGAACCAGGAGTTAGTGTAAATGCAAATTTATTTTTTTTTAATATGCCAGACATGGTAGGCGAGTATTAATTTATTATGCCCTATAATGAAAAAGATATATGTGTGCATTATGCTACAATGGAGTTCCATTATTTACAGGTAATTTTTCATTCTTTAAAGTAGAACTAGTTCATGATACTTTTGACTATTTTGAATTTTTGTTCAGTGTATTACACTATAAGTACAATAACTTGTAACTAATATTATGTTTATAACGTACTGTGTATTGAAAAAAACAAAGACATTTAGCCATTGTTGTGACATGGAACAAGCCATCCAAGATCACCGTGTAATTTTACCAAAAGTATCAATCAGAAGTTAAATCATTCTCACCCAAATAAATTAAAATCAAAAAGAAATAATTTACAGAAAGCCAATATTTTTTTTAAAACTTCTGAAAATTGTACATAGATATGCCAACAACCTACATAGTAATTTGCACACAAATGTCAGATAGTATGGTGAAAGTCATGCAGGGAGATTCAATAAAAATTGGTATTAAAATGGTGTTAATTTTGCCCCAACCAATCAGATCCATTTAACATTTGAAAGCTGGCTAACATCTGATTGGTCTGGGCTAAATTAGCACAATTTTTGAGGATAAGAACTTTTATTGAATCTCCATCATGGTCTTTCCTGTTTTTGGAGAACATTTGTCTGAAAATTATAATCAGTAATACCACAAGCATGATGGCAGGTAAGCAAACTTGCTTCTTAAGCTAAGTATACACAGTACCGATAAAGCCCTGATACCGTCGGATCCTAGCTTTCCTGAATGAGCACGCGGCTGTCAAATGCTCAGGTCGGCCGAGCACTCAGTCGTAAAAGAGGGAAGTCTGCCGCAGTCAAGGATTCCTGAACACTCGGGACGGCGTGTATCGTGATTTTTGAAAAATGACAAATCTTACAGATCTGTCAAAAATCTGGTTAGTGTGTACCTAGCTTAGGTTATGTGTTTTACAAGGGGTAGAAAGAATAATTCAATCATATAAACACATTTAAATTAAAAACTGAGAATAAAACTATTATAGTTAAACATGACAGGTTTGATACATTGTGGTTCTGGTGTATGATGCTCTAGAATATCTAACAAAATTATAGCAATCCATCTAATGTACTATGTCTATCTCTGCAAACCCATGTTTATCAAACACTCCAGATAAAAGTTTCTGACAAAACAGTTTTTCATACAACATAAAATAAACACAAATCTGCTTTAAGGCATTTAAATCGGTCTTATATTTGAAAATAAGATTTTCAGTTTGTTAACAGAAGGCTATCACACACTTTTATAATGAGATATTGAGGGGGTTATTCAATAAAAGTTCTTATCGTTTAAAATGATGCTAATTTTGCCCCAACCAATCAGATGATAGCTTTCAAATGTTACAGTTCTGATTGGTTGGGGCAAAATTAGCACCATTTTAAACGATAAGAACTTTTATTGAATCTCCCTGTAAGTGTTTCTTGCAGTTATATAATTTACCTAAAAAGTTTAAAATTATTTTCCCTTTAAGAATACTTCTGTATTAAACGCAGTAGAGGCCATGTTGAAATAGTAATGACATTAAGTAATGGTTAACAATTTGCAGCATACAAAACAGAATGCAAGCCAAAATAGCATTCAGTTCAAATTAATAAGTTAACAGATAAAGAATAAATTTAAAAAAAAAAAAAAAAACAGATAGACTGTTTGTTTTGAAATTGTTCTTTTGAAATGTGGCATTCTATATTATAGACAAAAATTTTATAAATTACAACTAACTTTATTCAGGTGCCATTGTAAGCGCTAAGGGCTTTTGTCCTTTCTATTATTGCAATTGAAAAAGTCCTAATCAGATAAGAAAGCAAATAATAATAATAAAAAAAAATAGACTAGTGCAATCTTAAATGAGGCAATTTTATAGAATCTGGATATGTGAAATGATATAAATTTCCTATTTCCAAAGAAATATTGAAAAATGAGGAATGATGGCATGTTTAACAGATCAAATAACTCGTCATATGTAAAAAAAAAATAGCTTTTTAGTTTTTTTTTTCAGTTACAAAACTTTATCAGAGATTGTGTGCAAAAATGTATAGGCATAGCTGAAAGTTTGGCAAAATCAATAAATTTCTATCTGATGACATGTAAAATAATAATGTACAGAACAACACATTAAGTAAATAAACACCCCTCAGGGGTTATGGGACCAAATTTGATAAAGTACCATCACTATTTGGTTAGCAAACCTATATTTTGCAATTCACAGCTGAGTACTGCAAAGTTTTTTGGCCTGTATAAAAATAACATTGCGGCTCAAAGTGCATTTTTAAAATGATAAAAACAATTCACAATTCTTCAAAATTAAAAATATTTACATCATTTGGTCTTTGACTGAAAATAAATTTGATTCAAGCTATCACCATTGGGACGTCATCTGAAAAGCCAGTTATCATTGGAGCATCATCATCATCATCACCTAAAAAACAAAAAAAGTATAATAAAAAAACAACATAAAAATAAAACAAAACTTCATGTGTGGGATTTGTTTTAATATATAAAACATTATTAACTATTATTATTATTTTTAACTAAAGAAAGGTTAATTATATTCTTAATTTAGGTCTGCAATTAATGTGTTAGTTTTTGGATTTTGTACATATACGGTATATATAACCCCCATGTTTTTACTGTTTGCACTAGCATAGATATTATGATATATGGGGCCCAGGAATGTGTATTGATCATCTTTTCTTGTTTGTTCTAATGTTTTGGTCAGATCAGTAGCACTTAGATTACTATAAAGTAATCCTGCCACAGGAGTGCTCCCACAGCCCCCCTTTTGTGTAAATATATATATATATATATATATACACACATACATACACACACACACACGCACATCTGCCACTTAACTACATTTGCCAGAACAAAAGTTTATTTAGTTTCTTAACAATATATACCTATATACTTGGAGGCACTTAAAATTTATATCATTATTATTAAAAAAAAATATCTGCTTTGAGATTACAGGTCAAATGGGTGTTTATTTGTGTCTTAACTGACTTTTAACAAAGTAAGCAGATGCGGTCTGGACAGAAAATTCTCCACAATGCTAATGGTGGTAAAGTTGGTTGAACGGTGGATTAGCAGGCTGGCGCACCATGGCTAAAGGTGGCCATACATTAGGAAGATTTTACTTACCCAACCTAGCGATCCCTCATTAGACAGATCCCGCCAGAACCGCCTTTCCTGTTCTTCTTTACGACTGACATGGACGCAAAATGAAGAAAGGGAAAGGTGGTTCTGGCAGGATTGGTCTAATGTCGTGGGATTGCTTAGTCGGGTAAGTAAAATCTTCCTAATGTATGGCCACCTTAAGGATTAAACCCACATTTCACACTATGAAATCCCAAAATTTGTTTTATTATATTTTTTTAACCGCAAGGTGGCGATGTTAAAAAGAAAACCAGGTCTGCGTGAACATGTCCTGTACTGAATCCCCTGATCTCCCTGCAGACTCCTCCTTCCTTCAACTTTCTGTTCCGTGAAAGCAAAGGATCCACCATTAGACTGACATTCCCTATAAACTAAACAGGTAACTGTCAAATTTGTAGTGAAGTACAGGGAGTGTCTGACCTAGTTACAAATAGAAATCAGCAAAGAGTTTATGCTGTTCTGTGTGTTTGCGGGCGGGTTGAGTGGGAGTTTTACTGCATAGGCGGGGAGTTTCACTGTACTGGGGGTTAGGGGGAAATAGGGGTTATACTATACGGAGGTTCTACTAATGCATGTATGCATGCTTGCTCCGCAAACGATACCCTCCTCTCATCCACCCTGGTCACCTCTTCCCATGCCCACATTCAGGACTTTACTCAAGCTGCCCCCTGCTTTGGAACTCCCTTCCTCCATCTGTCCGTCAATCACTATCCCTTAATACCTTCAAACTTAACCTTAAAACCCACCTCTTTAGGCTAGCATATAACCTGGCCTAAACATTACCTCTCTTACTACCCAATATGATCCAACCCGCCTTTCACGCTCCACTGCCAATCTATTTAGAGCCTACCGATTCCCGTCACCTTATGTCTCACCCCCATATCCAAGTCTGTAAGCTCTTTGGGCAGGGTCCTCTTTCCTATTGTATCACAGTATTGCTGTAAGAAACACACTCTGTTTACTTATATTATGTATTACCTGTGTATGTAATAAGTATGACTTTGTATAACATGTATTACCCTGTATGTAATGTTTGACTATGTAATTGTAAAGCGCCACGGAAGATTTTGGCGCTATGTAACCAATAATAATAATAATTTACAATCCTTCGTTCAGGTCTGCTAGAAGAGAGTGTTTCCATTGGGCATGTTTTACTTTACTGGGGGGTGAGAGGAACATAGGGTTTATAATGCACAGGAGGGGATAGGGAAATATATGGAACAATCGTTCCTGTGAATGATCGCCCCTTGCTGGTATAGGGAGGAACCTGGCCCCTTTTGCTGTTATGTGGAGGTCCCTGACCCCTTGCTGTAATATGAAGGTCCCTGTCCCCTTACCAACTGCTGATATATGAAGGAATCTTACGGATTGCTGTTATAAGGAAGCACCTAATCTATTACTGTTATATGAAGGTCCCTGTCCCCTTACATACCCATGTTACATACCATGCACTGTAGATCTGCTGGTAGAAAAAAAATCAGGCTCAGACATCACGGAACATTGGAAGGGGAGTTCCTAATGTATGGACATCTTAAGCTTTAAACGTTTTCGCAATGCCTGGAAAGCCATCTAAACTAATATACTCCAGCCACAGGGATAGTCCAAATTAAAAAATGTGCAAAAAACTTTTTCCTTTAGAAAACAATACACAAACAGGGCTATGTCCTCACAGACATGAAAAGTGACGGCAGAGAAATAACTTCTGCTGTGGTTAAATAAACACATACATACATACATGTAGTTCAGCCTGAATGGACACATGCATTCATCTAGTTCCACAATCTGATTTCTATACTAAATTTTATTTCAGTTGTTTATTTCAGAAGTTTTCAGTTGTGGTTGAAAAAGAATATCTGGCATTTTATAGCGAACTTGGATGTGGCCTAAAAATGTTGTAATGTGCTACATGCGGTACATACAGTGCCCTAGAGTGTCCCAGATGTTTTCAGACTCTAGAAACGCCACTGACACAGACAGATAGATGGACAGACTAATAAATAGACTGACAGGTAGAGAGTCGGTTTTACCTTCCGTAATTCATTTAGTGATTATAAGTTAATTTAAGAGAAAAAAAAAATTGGGCTATGCAGGACTTTTGACATTGTGCAAATGGGGAAAGGTTGGTAGGTAATAGAGATGGACTAGAACTCGAACCCGAGCTCGAGTTGAACTTAACAAGTCCAAACTTCTCAAACTATCCCGGACCCAGATTTCTCAGACTTTCCGGACTCGCTGCTGTATTTTCAAAAAATATCGAATTTACGGGTCATTCGCAAATTCGCCATACACATTGTACTGTGTATAGGTCTTAGCCAAGTTGGATATTGAATTGGTTAGCATGACTTTCATACATACACTGAAATAGTGGTCCCTTACCTGTATGCTTTGATAATAAAGAATTGAACACTTACATAGTGTGCTTCTCTCCATTTTGTATTTTGGTAAAATAATGATTATGCCTACTGCTCTCGGCTGCCAATTATACCTAATCGTCAGCATTGCTCATTGAACTGTTATTTCAAATTACAAATGACAAAAGGAGGAAATCTGGCAGAATTAGTGCAAAACCGATGCTACCTGATGTACTATCGGGTTACAGTGGGTTTATCACTAATTTGGCGGTGGCAACAACATTTCCAAACCTTTTTGGAAATAGCATGGCGTAGCCTGCCTTTCAAATGGAGGCGTAAACCGCAGGACTTACCTGACTGGGATCCTGTGATGCAGTAAGTCTCGCAAAGGGATTTACAGCATTGCAGGATCGCGGTCAGGTAAGACAAGCCTGTCGCTTTACTACATCTACAGGGTTATTCAATAAAAGTTCTTATCCTTTAAAATGGTGCTAATTTTGATCTTATTTTACATTTGAAAGCTAACATCTGATTGGTTGGGGAAAAATTAGCACCATGTTAAATGATAAGAACTTTTATTGAATCTCCCAGATAGGCTTTAATATCAACTGAAAATGAACTGATATTTCATTGATTTGATGTCTTTGAATTTCAGTTAATTTAAAAATGTATTTGACAATCCCAATGCAGGCCAGCATTAGTGTATGCAGTATGCAGGGATACAGAGGCTTTTAGAGCCCACCCTCCCCTTAAAGAATTTCTTAGCTTTAAGAAGGAAGAGTTGCCAGGGGTTGTACCTGGGGAGTGAACTTAACTTCCCCTTCCCCATTTTCCACATACTAACAAAGAAATAAATTCACTTTTGTGTTTTGCAGGGAGATGTATTAAAGGTCTTATTAAAAATGGTGCTAATTCTTCCCAACTAATCAGATGTTAGCTTTTAAATGGCAAATAACATATTTGGTTTGGGGGAAATTAGCACCATTTTTAGGCTGGGTACACATGGGGAAATCATTTGTCCTGACTTGAGCGTTCACTACTAGCAAGCACTCTGTCAGGACAAATAGTGGCAGCGGCCGACAGTTCACACAACCGATCGTGCGATCCCATAGGGAATGATCGGCCGTGATTTACCAACGGGCCTGGATCGGACGAACGGGCGAGTGCTCAGTCACGGCCGTCCTACACACACTAAGATATTTTAGGCCGAACGACTGATCCATGGTATTATCGTTCGGTTGCCCAAAAATATCTTACCGTGAGTAACCGGCCTTAACCAGTTTTATTACATCTCCCAGGTCAACTTTCCCCCATTCCAACACACAGGACTGATGTGTGATTGGAAAATAGCAGATCCAATAAGCTGAACAATCTCCCTTTACAAAGTATAGGGAGAATATCGGGTCAGTGTGTAAAGGTGCCTATATCCCTTGCCAATACCAGACTAATCCTGACAGATCCAACGGAATTAGTATGCATCGGCAAGGTACTGCTGTCAGAATCACTGTCGGTCATTTTGGGAGAAAAGTTTTTGTTGTTTGGCAACAGCTCCCTTTAAGCATGTACAGTATGGGCGCACAGCCGATCATGGGGATTACTCTGGCCCATATATGTGGTTACCATACCACCGCATGTGTACAGACAGATACCAATGTGATCAGCCGGTACACTTAAAGGCTTTTAATAGCCAATGACAGACAACTTCCAATAGAATTTATCATGCGCTATAAAGGTGCTCTAACGACATAATGATGTTAAATATTGAATTCATCTAATGAATTGGAGGTGGTGAGTAATACAATATAAGATAAAGAACAGGAATTATTTGCAGCACTTACCCCACTGGATATGATTAAAATGAAAGAGGACTTGGAACGCTTGCTGTCCGAATACAGGAAGAGAGGGGAGGATTACAAGAGATCCAAAATCATGTAAGATCAATGGGACTATAAAAGAGGACACGTCTACGAATGGTCATCCAGGGACTTCGGTACTGCAAAATTTTGTAGAGAAGGGACATAGCGATTCTCAGATAGAATTTATGGTCTTAAGGTTCGTACACACGTGCGATCGCGGGTCCCGATCCGCGACGCACAATGTGTATGAACGTTCGTTTCAGGCGATAATCGGCCCATATATGGTCGTTCCTGGATCTGCCCGGTCGGAAGGGCAACGATCCCCGACCGAACGGCTGTTCCGGCCAATAAAGGGCCCATATACAGGCCAATTATCGGCCGAAACGAACGTTCATACACATCGTGCGTGGTCTGGATCGCTCTTGTGTACGAACCTTTAGAAACAGTTCCCATATCAGCAAGGTGGGGCAATAGGCAGGGAAAATTGAAACAACGGGAAGTATAGTGGGTACATAAATGGGGAACCCTAGCACCAGGTGGTCTTAAAGACTGATTTTTAGCTATTTGTGTAAATAAAATAAGCAAGATACATTTTTTGTGTCTAAATGATTTATCCATTGTACAGGGCCATATATTGTGACTAACATATATAGTGACAAACGTCAACCTGTCAGAATCTCCCTTATCACTCCTCTGTTGGGGTTTCTTAAATTTTATCTTTTGCTTCCTTGATAATATTTGTGGGATAGCCCCGTTCCTTGAAGCAGTGTTCCATTTCCAACATCTGCCTCTGTTTTGTCTGTTCATCACTGACAATCCACTCGTCTGGATAGAAATCTGGTTCCTATCTTTGGATTTCCTGTACAACTTTGTTTGTATACCTGTATTCCCTTGGTCCGCCCCAGCTCTGCATCGCAAACTGCCAGTGGTATACCTGGCCCAAGGCATAATTATTGGCATCCCTCTCAAACTTGGAACGTTTCTGTTTTTCACCTTCCTGCTTATACCGGACCATTCTGGACTCCACGTCCATCTTCCATTCAGCAAGATCTGCATCCAAACTGCATTCCGCCATCTGTCTCTCCAATGTGGACATCTCGCTCTGTACCACGTCAATTTCCTTTTTTGCATACTCCATAGTACCATTATATCCATAGAACATTTATTGAAAAATATGTGTAAATCTCAACTTAAACTCATCATTGAGAGATTGAAGGACACTGAATGGTTACTTAAAAGGTATAGCCAATATGAAGATCTACAAATACAATTTCTATTGGATATGTTGCGTCTGGTTTTGGAAAACAATTATTTTATGTTCATGGATGAATATTATATGCAGCTTCGTGGGGATGCCACGGGGTCCAATGTGGCCCCTGCATATGCCAATGCTATTATGGCATGGTTGGAGGACGGACACATCTTCACTGATGATCTCTACCGGACACATATTTGGTGCTGGTGGAGATACATTGACAATGTGGTCGTCCTCTGGCGGGGGTCCGCAGAGGACCCCCGCCAGACATTGGCATCTCCTACATTTTGCTTATGCTGAAACAAGGGAGTTTACTAATCCTCCTTTGATTGGATCAGATTTGGAACACACAAAAATGGAGGGTAAAAAAGCAAAAGGTAAAGCAAATACGTGGCTTAGTGGTCACAATAAAGGGATGTATTCTTGCATGAGTTGTGTTAATTGTGGGTTAGTGTATAAAGGTCAAGTCTTTGTTCACCCCCAAACAGGCCAATTATTTCCCCTAAGGGGCACGTTTACTTGCAATACTGATTTTGTTATCTATGTGACTGTATGTCCGTGTGGTCTCCTCTATGTAGGGGAGACCACACAGAAAATTAAATCATGGATAATACAGCATAGATCTTCAATTCAGAAGAAATATGTACATCTGCCTGTTCCTAGCCATTTCTGTGAGATGGGACATCGTCCAGACCAATTAAAGTATATGGTCTTGGAACATATACCGAGTGGGTGGAAAAGAAAAGATACAAGGAAGACCCATCTTAAAAAGCGGGAAGTGTTGTAAATCTACAAATTGGGGTCCCTCTCACCCGCAGGTCTCAAAGATTACAATGTCTATTTATAGGTGTAAAGAATCTGTGAACCCTTGTTATAGTTCTCACTTGCACTACAGTGCTATGATTCTCTCTGATAGTAAAAGTTGTTTGTTTAATAGACTCTAGAGGGTTGATGTATGACATCAGTTTGATGGGAGTGGCCTATAAGGATCCATGTGTTTAAAAGAATGTGATGTAATATGTAATAACATGGCTGTCTGTCTTAGCTTGAAAAGTGGACTAACATCCCGAAACGTTGCTGGCTAGATGAGACGAATGAATTTACAATAAAGTATCTGCATTGTATACCTTTGAGTGCGCCTGGTCGAATCTGTCTGCCTCTCCCCTTTGCCTATAGCTGTTAAGGTGTAGGGCTAGAGAGGCTACTTAGATCCCTTCAGCCGGTAAGCATCTGTAACCTTTTCAAACTCGCCCTCCCTTTCTGCTCCCAGCAAGCATCCAGAGGGAGGCCCAAATGGGACAAGCCTGAAGGTCCTAAAAAGGACCCAAGTAATCTCTCCACATTACATGAACAAATACAATCCCTTATCTATTCCACATGCCTGCCAGCTAGAATCTAGAGGGTCTATGTGAGAACAGACCCAGGCAATCCTGCCACAATGTGAAGTTCAAGCATACCATTGGGCACCTCAAGACCCTATATATGATCTAGATTAACAAGCTAGATTCTTACTTATTATTATTTACACAGCATGTTCCAAATTTACAGTCACTATGTGGTTAGGACAGCACAGGCTACTGATTGGCTATATAGGTTAGGGAGAGTTGGGGTTAAAGGAGCTAAAAGCTCCCCGCAGAGTATAAAATAAAATAGACCCTTCTTATAACAAAAGGTACCTCACAGTCTCATGTTCCTATAATAGCATTTCCCTAATAATCTAACATATAAATACATATTTCCCAGAGAAATTGGAGGGGACATGCAAAGTATCTCATTTATAGCCTGTAGCTAAGGCACGTGTCCAGATATAATACATCCTAATGGTATAGAGCAGGGGTGTTAAACTTGGGACCTTTCACATGAAAACTACAACTTCCAGGATTCTCTGATTGCAGTAACTTTCTTCTTTATGTCCATTAGTTAATGAATATATACAGATGCAATACAATTTAATGATATAGAGCATACGTGTTGAACTTTTCACATGTTTAATAACTACAACCCCCAGCATTCCCTGGCTGCACAGAATGCTGGGAAAATGTGGTTTTTAATCATCCTAGAATAAAGACATTTTTCTGACATACAGACATTAAAAACCCATGGTAATGCTTTAGCGATTCTTACCCAAGAACTCAAACATGCAAGTGATCCATTTGCCCTTCCTTTCTTACCTATGATACTATTGTAATAGAGAAGAATTATATAGGTTACTTTAGGCAGGGGGATTCATGAACCTTGCTAAACTTTCCCTCCCCTGCCTATTTCAACTAACTGCCAGTCAGAACCTAGAGGGTCTATTTTAGATATCTATCTAATATCTAAAGACCATGTTTTACAAGCAGCGTTTTTTATCTTGAGATGTTCCTACCCGACCCATTCATTTTGTGATCTCAAATTGATTGTATGAAAGAACAGGCTAGGCGGTTCTAGATAGATTGCTTCACTCTCATGTACAGCCATAGCACGCATTACGCGCATGCACGCTATGGCTGTACAGAAGAGTGAAGCGGTCAGAGATTCCAGTTTGGCCGCGGTGGATCGCGTGAAAGTTAAGTTAGCTCCCATCTTCGTTCTCGGGCCCTGCAATACGGATTGAAGATCGGGAGGTAAGATACTGCTCCATAGCCTCCTGATCTTCAATCAGTATATTAAAGGAATAGTTCAATTCAAGAGTGAACTATTCCTTTAATGTATTTATTGAAGCCCGGGGGGTTAAGGAGATATGCCTTACCTCCCGTTCTTCAATCAACTGAGCATGAGCCAGGCACTATGGAAAGTATATTTACCTTTCACGCAAAAATTTCTGACTGCTTCCTTGTTCTAACCCACTATAGCGCACATGCTCAATTGATTGAAGAATGGGAGGTAAGGCATAGCCTCCTTAACCTTCCAGGCTTCAATGAATACATTACAAGGAATAGTTCACTTTGAGTGAATTATTCCTTTAAGACCCCAAGATAAAAAATCTATACATTATCCCTTTCAGTGCCAGCAGAATTCACTACTTTGCATGGGTCAAATGGCAGAAGAATTTTCACGATTTTAGACACATTTGGTTCAGTCAAAGTTTACAGTAGGAAACCTTGCAGTAAATAGGGAATTTTATACATTGTTTTTTTTGGCACAAAGTGTACTTTAACATGGTAACAGAATTTGTAACTCCTGGAGATTCTATTGGATTTATGGGTGAAAATGTAAAAAAAAAATTGCAAAATCTGCAAATTTTAATGGATGTTTCCCATTTTTATTTATAGTTATTTTATCGTTACGCACAAAAATCTTATGGTTTCTTAAAGCTCTGATACTCCCAAGTACAACAATACCAGATATATGTAAGTGCCCCCCTTTTTCTGTACCCCCCAAACTAAAACTGCACTTTCAAAATTACACCAGATTGAAATGTATAACCACTTCTGACGGTTAACAGAATATATACCAAATTAACTAAAATATCCCCACAAATGAGAAATTTTTAGAAACTAAATACCGGCAGGATTTTATGAGTGAGGTAAGTTTGGATCAAAATGCAAATAATCGGGCGTAGCTATTCATCCAATATTAAGTTATTTTCTCACATTTTAATTTTTTTCCTCAACTGTAAAATCAGAGACAAAATCAAATGTGAATTTCAGCTTGTTCATTCATACCATCAATGGTGTGGGCGCAGTTCTTCATAGAAGTTCACACTTTTCGCAGATTTTCTGAAGAAAATAACAAAAATCAACATTCGAAGGTAGAAATCATGCCAAAACCCCATGGAATGTAAAAAAAGTGACCAAATATCAATCCCCCAAATGTCCTGAATCAGATGGTATGCCATATGCATGGTTACACACGTGGACGTGGAATCGACTAGCCACAAAGTGAGCCAAAGCATAGTGGCCCAATTACAGCTTTTGTCAGACTAAACACCCCTATATATCAAAAGTTTCCCCCAAAATTATATATTGTATGTGTATTTTTGTAATCTACACACCGTCAGCTACGCAACGGTGCCATTCTTTTCTGCATACCACCAATGGTGTTGGTGCAGTTATGTTTAAAATTTCGCATTTTTACCAGATTTTCAGAAAAAATGCAAATACATTTCAAAGTTAAAAATCATGGTAAACTCCCATGTAAATTAAAAAAAAAAAAAAAAATCTTGTCAAGTATCAATCTCCCAAATGCCATGAATTAAACGGTATGCCATATGCATGGTTACACACATGGAAGCCACTACTCAAAGTGAGCTAATGCACAGTGGCCCAATAACCACAACTTTCCAGATTTTTCAATCTACACACCTTCAGCTAATCAACTGTGCCATTTCTTCATCCAATGGTGCGTGTGAGGATCTTCGTAGAATTTTGCACTTTTAGCAGATTTTCTGAGAAAAGATAAAACAAGTTTCAAAGTTAAAAATCCTGCCAAAACCCTAAGTAATGAAAAAAAAGTTACCAAATATCAATCTCCCAAATGTCCTGAATCAAACAGTATGCCATATGCGTGGGTGCACACAGAGACATGGCCACCAACTAACTCAAATGGGGCTCAAGGCGCAAGTGCAATTTCAAGAAAAAAATCAAGGTGTCTACTCTTTTTCAGAGGAAACATCCCTGAAACTTGGATGTTATATATCTAGACCACCAGCTACGTAACAGTGCCATGCTTTTAAACATACCTAAAGAATTTCAGACACAGTAATCCATAGAACTCCGTGCTTTTAGAAGATTTTGTAAAAAAAATAAAACAAGATGATTCAAAGGTTAAAATCCTACCTAAACCCACTTGGCAAGTAAAATAACCCACCAAATCACCATCAATCTCCCACATGTCCTGAATCAAACGGAGTGCCATATGCATGGATGCACACAGAGACAAGGCCACCAACTAACTCAAATGGGAAGCATGCACAAATACAATTATAAGAAAATAATCCAGGTGCTTTGTAATTTGAACAGCCTACATTTTTTCAAAGCAAAAGACCCAAAACTTGGAAATACCACCCACAAACTATATATTTTTGGAATAAACACCATCTACACACCGGTGCCATGGTTTCATACATACATGAAGAATTACAGATGCGGTCATCCATCGAACTCCGTGCTTTTAGAAGATTTTGTAAAAATAAAAAAAAATATGATGATTCAAAGCTTGAAAGTGGCACCTCAGAGAGACGCACAAGGCTTAGTTTTCCTTGAAATCAGAGGCTTGAAGAAGACAAAAGTTTTTTGCTAATTTATGGCTTAAAAAAAAAATAAATAAAAAAAAAAAGGTGTGTATCACTGTAAGAATTTCTGTATGTGCATTGCACTTTATTTTTTCATCATTCCCGAAGATAATCATCACATCATCTTAGGGAATGATACCAAACTTGGTATACAGTTTTCCATGTCAAAATCTGATCGAAAAAATAATTTCCCAGAATTTTATTTTCCAGGAAGTGATTTTTCATTCATTGGCAAAGATCAATAATTAGGTGATCAGAATTGATCACCCATTTTTTTCTTTGCAAAGTAGTTCACAAATATTATAGTAAGCGGTCATTCACTGACAGCTTACTATAGCTAGTACTGCACTGCAATCTGAATGGAGATCGCAGTGCAGATCCTCAACTAGACCAGTATTGTGCCACAATACAATGCACCAAGCGCGCACACGATTGCGCGCTTTGTGCGTTATTTTCGTGTTTGCGCTTTCACTATCTTTAAAGAGAAAACGCAAGCGAATGCGCAAAAAAATGCTTGGCGCAAAACACAAATGGACGCGCAACCGTATGTGCATCGGAAATCGCAGGAACATTTGCGTTCCCACGATTTCCATGTTAGCGAAAACCGCGAGCGCAAAACGCGAATGTGCGAAAAACGCACTAGTGTGGCCTAGCCCTAAGGGAAGAACCCGGTGAAAGAGGAAGTTCTGTGACGTCAACGGGGTCTCCCTTACCTGTCTCTTCCTGCTTAGCAGTGACCGGCAATTGGCTCCTGGTCACAAATTTGCAGGGTGCAAGCTCCGGATCCCCCATTGGATTTTCATGAAACCGGTGGGAGATCGAGGGGGATGCTGACCTGAATGCTGTCCCCTGAGTACAACTAGCAATTCCGGATTTAATATTTTTTTTAAAAAGGAGAAGCCACAGAACGTATACGATCTGTGGCACTTAAAGGGTTAAAGGAACAATTCACTTTTTGAGTGACTATTCCTTTAAGCTACACAGGGAGACTTAATAACAGTTCTTATTAAAAATGGTGCTAATTTTGCCCCAACCAATCCAAATTTAGCTTACAAATGTTAAATAAGATCTGATTGGTTGGGGCAAAATTAGCACCATTTTTAACGATAAGAACTTTTAATGAATCTCCCTGTAGTCTGTTAAAGTTATACTCAGTCAAGATAAACAAGGAAGTGTGTAACAGTCACATGATATACTGTTTAAAGGGTAACTGTGGTCTCGAATTCTTCCAAAGTTGTAAGGATTATATAGAAGGCCTTCCATCACACCCTCAAAATAAAACCTAAATCGCATCTCTAGATAAAATTTATGAGAAGCTATTGCTGGAAAGGTTCAGCAATATTACTTCCTGCTTGAACACTTCCTGTTTTCAGCCATGTGACCAGCCTCTGCCTGCAATAAAAGGCTCCCCTTCTCAACTGTCATTGCCCCCCCCCCCCCCCAGGTACTTCCCGATTTCCACAGTCTTAACTGAGCATGCTTTTCCCCCGGGACGGACAGGCAGGCAGAGGTCAGGTGATGTCACTCAACCTACTGGAAGCAGGAAGATTGAACATTCACCCCAATGTAATGTCTCACAGGCTCAAGCCAGAGATGTGATTTTCAGTTTATTTTAAAGGAAATACTGCAGGCTTTCATTTAACCCTAGCTTGTTTTGAGACCACAGTTGCTCTTTAAGATGTCCCACTCCCAAAAAAAACAACCTTTTCTGAAGCTATTTGAACATCTACACCCATTCTATGTCCATTCCTTTATCTGGTTTTCATTTTAGGCTTGTGGCTAGCTCTAGAAATTTTTAAGAAGTTTGGGGATGGGACTTGTAAGGCAGCAGATGGATGCTCTAGTAAAGCAGTAGTATACAACTGGGCATGCTCAGTGCCTGTGGCAGTGGGGGAGGAGCAATGGTGCTGGTCATGTGCTAGCTGGAAACACCACTCTTTATACTGCTGTAACTTCGGATAGACTGCAGCTAGAAGCATGATCCTGGAGTTATTTTAAAGTTATGAATCTGCTCTTTTTAATAAAAGGCACTTTTATGGAGACCACAGTTACCCTTTTTTAAGCTGGTGGTCTCAGGCAATTTTTTTAAATCATATTCTGACATCCATTTACATCACTGAGCCATAAATACCAGTTAAGAATTTAAAGACTTTGGACTATATATTTACTTACCTATATTTTCCCCTGAGGAGAAGATTGCAGCTCCTAAACGTGAACTATAGTGGCTGTTTGCAAATGCTGTAAAGCTGTTTTGAAGTCTTCTGTGTCGCATATACAATATGATAAATCCAAAGCCAGTTGCTATTAACAACAAGAATAAAACTGGAACGACAATTGCAGCTACATCTGTGGTTTTCACATTTTTAGAGGATAATGGATCGTTTCCTTGCAAACACAAAAAAAGATAAGCAAAATATATAAACATGTTTATTAAGGCAAGTCTATTTAAGAAATAATTAAATTCATACCATAAATTAATACTACAGATCTCTAAAACACTAAAATGGTAGGATTCTAGAATTCTCTTGTAATCTTGGTAATTATTATTAATTATTGTGGAGTTATACCTTGCCAACATCTTCCGTAGTGCTTTATAATTCCATGTACCGTATATACTCGAGTATAAACCGAGTTTTTCAGGCTGAAAAATCAGCCTGAAAACTTGGACTCGGTTTATACTCGAGTCAGTAGCTTACCTGAGCATTCCGGCAGCCGCACGATCTTTCTGTGTACTGGCGCGCCGGCCTGACGTCACTGCCTGGCGCCAAGCCCAGCGCCGGGCAGTGACGTCAGCCAGCGCGCCAGTACTGGAATGAGCGTGCGGCTGCCGAAATGCTCAGGATACCGCACCTGCCAGGAAGCCCTTGGTTAGGGCAGAAGCCTTTGATGTAGCAGAGCCTTGGATGGATGAAGGGGAGAAGAGCCCACAGGTAAAAACTGAACTGGGTGAGGGGGCATTCAAGATGTTTGGGAACTACAACTCCCAGCATGCTTTATTAGCTGGGAGTTGTAGTTTCAAACATCTTGAATGCCAAGTGAGGGTGGCATTCAAGATGTTTGGAAACTACAACTCCCAGCTAATAAGCATGCTGGGGTTGTATTTTCCAAACATCTTGAATGCCACCTCACTTGGCATTCAGATGTTTGGAAACTACAACTCCCAGCAGGCTTTATTAGCTGGGAGTTGTAGTTTCCAAACATCTTGAATGCCAAGTTTCTACCCTCGGTTTTACTCGGGTCACAACTTTTATTAGGATTTTTAGCTGAAATTGGGTACCTCGGTTTATACTCGGGTCGGTTTATACTCGAGTATATACGATATACATTCACACCAGGTAATCTTTTTTACCACTTGGTCATTTTTGGAGCCTTCTTCTTAGTTTACAACTTAGGAGTAGACTTTGTCCTTTTGCCAATACTCTGAAGAATAGTGGGGAGATTCACCCAGAGACACAGGTGCTCTTATTAAATCTCCCAGAAAAGATCTGCCAGAGATCCGGCAATTATATCCCTTCAAGGGCCCTTTCTAGACTTACTTAATGGGCCAATTTGTCAACGAATAACGCCATTTGCACTGTTTTGTTTCATTTAAAGGGCGTGTCCACTCCCTTTTAAAAAAAATTCTATAGTGTAGGGCTCCTTCCCCCACCCCTATAGTAATTTGTCTAAAAACTCGCCCGATCATTACTTACTTTGCCTCTTTCCTCCAACGTTCAGTCCCGGTCATCTGCTTGCATGAAGCTGCAAGCAGGGGGCCGGACCGGCAGCCACCTCCATGATCGGTTGAGAGGCAGCCAATCACGGGCGCAGCTTCCGGCTGTACAGAACGTCAGGAGAAAGAGGCAAAGTATAGAGTTTTTAGACAAATTACTACAGCGGTTGGGATTAGGAGCCCTACACTACAGAAGAGGGGTTTGTAGCTAGGGGGAAGGAAAGAGAAACGGGAGGGGGGGGCTGCACTGAGCATGTGCAAATTCTCCCAGAGGAGAGACAGGAGGTAGAGTCCTATATGGACCCCTGGTGGTCAGTGTTCTGGACTTTGTAGGGTCATTATAGGAGAGCCATTTGGAGCAGGGATGTAAAGTAAGGATTTTACTACACTACACAGTGGGGCAAAATATAGTTTTGGGGGTGGACATGCCCTTTAATTGTTTAATATTTCTTTGATTTTAAAACATATGTTTTGATGATTATCATTACATCCTTGTTAAAATAAATAAAAAATTAAAAAAAACAACAAATTTGTAATAAAAAACTTGGAACCTACCTGCCCCAAGCTCATCGTATAGGAGAACTGCTGCATCGCCACATATTTGCCCATTGTACAGACATCTAGCTTGAACTGTAAAGGAGTAGTTGTGGCCCATTATCAAGCTGGATATTTTGTAAAAGTTTTCCGTTGTATTTCCAAGAAAGCTTGTTATATTATTGGTAGTATCAGTCATGTGTATTTCATAGCCCTATTATTAAAAGAAGCCAAAAATTAAAATGCTTATCTGAAATTCAGAAAATCATAATGTGCACAGTATTTTAACCATTTAGGGCTAGCGCACACTAGTGTTGGCCAATTGGCCTGGCTATACTAGGTACATTGCTGTCCGTTGCACTATGATCTACTTTACAGAGCACATGTGATCAGCATTATTCTGAGTAATCAATATCGAGTGTAGAATTGATCAAAAAATGCCACTTGATTGTATAAGTTTCTGACAGGTTTTCAATAGATTTTTGTTTCGTCATATTAAAAAGCATGCATACCTGTTGGAAAATCAGTTATGAAACACATTTAAAAAGTATCACTTTAGTAAAGATTTGCATTAATATATAATCCAAAATTCGATTCATCTTCAGCCAATTGCTTTATCTAGCAAATTAATCAAAATGTAAAACAACTGAACAAAAATTGACCCATGCATGGCTAATTTACAATAAGTAACATATCACTTTGTTCAAAGTAACTTTCATTTAGGGTTCAAGGGAGCTTGGAGTCCATGTATCATAGATAAGGCTGAAGACATCAGTAGATATCCTAAGCAATGTTCACAATGCCATTTAATACAATAGTGTAGTGGTGCAGCATAATTTCAGATGTGGGTAAAATGCTGATTTAACAAACTTACAAACAACATTTTAGGCCTAGTATATGCTTTGCCTCTGCACTAGACAGTTAAAGGACATATTTATGGTCAGTGTCCTACTCTTTGTATTGTGGTTGGCATTCTTGGTCTTTTGAACCTATAATTTTTCATTGATTAAACAATGGCAACATATCAAGAAAAAGACATACATCTACATCATACCAATCCACAGAAATGTTAATGTCAGAACTTTTGACAACTTTGTTTCAACACTTTTGTTAAATATTTTATTTGTAAAGCCCCACACAAATGTGCGATATGCATGGCAAACAATCAGGCATATCATTAGACAATCACCCATTTATGGACACTTGGCCATCCTTTATTGATCTGCCAGCACAAATCCCCAACGATGCCCAACTGAATGGCAATACACATGTAATTGTCAGCCAAATCGGCCATATGTTCGCCATGCATTGGCCAGCACACTGCACGTCTGTACACAGCTTTAGGCAGCCAGAAAGTTATAAGACAATAATTAAGGAGGCTTACCCTGTCTTCACTGAATTTCTTTTCCTTTAGCGCTAAACTCTTCCAAAAAAGCAGAATATGGTCACTTTCACTAATGAGCTTTAATGCATCTGGTGCAGACAGTGGTACTATAAAACAGAAAATGTGCTTTCAGCCCAAGTTCCACAAAATTTGTTAATAAAGGATGAAGCCAGTTTCTATTTCCCCTCAAGAAAGTTTAACGTAACATTTACATGGCACCTTCTATTGTTTAGTCAACAGTGCAGTCAATACGGTTTCACATGGGTATGGTAGAAATATAAATAATCTAGGGACAGAACCAAAAAAGAGCCTTCCCATAGCACTCCTAAGTGCTATGTGGGTGTGGGTTAAAATGGGTTTGGCTCAAAAAAGCTTAAAATGGGGATACTTCTGAAAAGTTTAAATTTACATAAATGCTGACAATGGGCATAGGGACATGGTGCCCACAATAAGGATGGAAGCATGGTGCTGACAATGGAGATGGAAGCATGGTGCTTACAATAGAGATGGAAGCATGGTGCTGACAATGGGGATGGAAGCATGGAGCCCACAATAAGGGTGGAAGGATGGAGCCCACAATAAGGATGCAAGCATGGTGCTGACAATGGAGATGGAAACATGGTTCCGAAAATAGGGATGGAAGCATAATGCCAACAGTGGGTATGGGGGGGGGCATGGGGACACCAATGGGGTAGCATGGCACTGACAATGCGAATAGGGGAGCATGGCACTGACAATGGGAATGGGAGAGCATGGCACTGACAATGGGAATGGGGGAGCATGGCACTGACAATGGGAATGGGGGAGCATGGCACTGACAATGGGATGGGAAGGAGACATGGCACTGACAATGGGAATGGGGAGCTTGGCACTGACAATGGGAGGAGCATGGCACTGACAATGAGAAGGGGGAGCATGGCACTGACATGGGAATGGGGAGCATGGCACTGACAATGAAAGGGGGAGCATGGCACTGACAATAGAATGGGGGAGCATGGCACTGACAAGGGAATGGGAAAGCATGGCACTGACAATGGAATGGGGGAGCATGGCACCTGACAATGGGAATGGGGAACGCAGCAATGACATGGGAATGGGGAAGCGCGGCAATGACAATGGGGATTCTCAGTCCATATTATAGACACTGGTAAAATGCTTTGTACACAAATTGCAACAGGCACTGGTAAAATGTGGCACAGAGCCATTGGTAAAATGCTTCAGAAAACTAGCACTGATTAATAGTGGCACACATTGACCTGGTAAAATAGTAGAAAACTGTCATGTAAAACTGCTTGTCACAAGACATGGGTACACTGCCTGGCACACATATGGATAAACTGCTGGGCATTCAGCTGGGTAAATGCTGGGCACACGATATGGGTAAACTGCTGGGCAACCAGATATGGGTAAACTGCTGGGCACACAGATATGGGTAACTGCTGGGCACACAGATATGGTAAACTGCTGGCACACGATATGGGTAAACTGCTGGGCACACAGATATGGATAAAACTGTATTGCACACAGATATGGGTAAACTGCTGGGCACACACACTAAAAATACACCCATCCTGAATTGTTCCCATAGGAAAAACAGGCACAGCTCAGGGATATAGGTTTCCACAACTTTCATTTGTTGGTCTGAGTCTAAGTTCCTTACCAAATATAAATCTCCTAAATGTCCTGAATCAAACGGTATCGCATATGGTGGTTACAACACGACGGACGTGGAAGCGACTAGTCAAAATGTAAAACAATGCGCAGTGAGCCAATAACAGCATTTTCCCAGATTTTTCAAACTGAACACCCTCTAACTTGGAAATACCCCACAAAACTATATATTCTCAGAATCTACATACCTTCATACCATCAATGGTGTGTGGGCGCAGTTCTTCGTAGAAATTCTCATTTGTCTGAAAAAATGAACAAAAAAAAATCAAAAGGTAGAAATCATGCCAAACCCCATGGAATGTAAAAAAAGCTACTAAATATCAATCTCCCAAATGTCCTGAATCAAACGGTATGCCATATGTGTGGTTACACACGTGGACGTGGAAGCCAAAAGACACAAAGTGAAACAATGCACAATGGCTCAGAAACAGCAAAAATATTCAGTCAAACTGAATTTGAACAGTCTGCAATTTTTCCCCACGAAACAACCCCACAAACATATATTTCTCGAATCCACACACCTTTATCTACGAAATTCTGTAGTTTGTTCATTCGTACCATCAATGGTGTGGGCGCAGTTCTTCGTAGAAGTTCGCAGAGTTTTAGCAGATTTTTCGTAAAAAATTTGAATAACAAGAAAAAATCAAAGTGCTCTGTAATTTGAACAGCCTACCCTTTTTCTAAGGAAACAGTCCCAAAACATGGAAATTCCCCCCACAAACTATATATTTTTGGAATCTACACACCTTCAGCTACGTTGCGGTGCCATGCTTTCATGCATACATGAAGAATTCCAGACCCAGTGATCCAAAGAACTCCGTGTTTTTAGGAGGTTTTGTAAAAAATAAAATAAGATGATTCAAGGGTTGAAATCCTACCTAAACCCTTTTGACAAGCAAAAAAACCCACTAAATGTCAATCTCCCACATATCCTGCATCAAACGGTATGCCATATGTGTGGGTGCACACAGAGACGTGGCCACCAACTAGCTCAAATGGGATGCATGCACAAGTGTAATTACAAGAAAAAAATCAAAGTGTTCTGTAATTTGAACAGCCTAATCGGGGCATAAAAGGAAGTACAATTTAGCTGGCCTAGGGAAGAAAAAAGTATAAATATGTCCCTGCTGGCACTGGGAAAGTTACTGGTAATGGGAAAGTCTGCTAAAAACAAAAACTTTTATCCCTGTATTTGAAATAGGTGGTATTAGGCACAAGTCCAGTAAGGAACACACTTGTTCTCTGGGCATTCCTAAAACCTCTTAGCCACTATCCAATCACACCCTTAACACCTGGCTGTGATATGCTTATTGGATTTTCCAGGGTACATAATTGCCAAAGATTCTTGTACAAGTCATTCTGAATTGAGAAAGCCAGTTGGATGACTAGCGAAACGTCTTCAAAACTAAACTTCAAGTCCAGTTGATAAAATTGAATACAACAGATATACCAGACCTGGATGAATGAGAACCTTCACAAGCATAACAGTGGTAACTTACTGAAATGGCTGTGGCACCTGGGAATGGTCTGAGGAATATGTCAGGTCACCAAAACTTCTTTAAACACTTCCTGAAGTCAGGCAGGCAATTGTCTGGGTTTGCGCGATACATTCAAGGATTATTGAACGAACGACGTCCTTCCTGATAGCGAACGGTCCTTCCTAGGCTTAGCAAACAGCAATTCGAGGGTTGGATAGTGTACGGTTAAAGCCACCGCCTTTGACATGGGAGACCAGGGTTCGATCCTGGCTAGGGGCAGCTATACAAATGTTTGGATTATTATAATACCCTAGTAATATAATAAGCTAGTAATATAATAACCATATAATTCCCTATATAATAAGCTAGTAATATAATAACCTAGTATTATAATAACCATATAATAACCTATAGTAATATAATAACCATATAATACCCTATATTATAACCATATAATAACCTAGTAATATAATAACCATATAATAACCTAGTAATATAATATAAGGGATAATACGCTTAACAGTGTAATATAAGATATTACGCCACATAGGAGTTCCCTGACCATATAAAAACACAAGGCCGTTAGGTTGAGTGTTTTTATAGAGGTCAGGGAACCCAGAGGTTAAGTAATATCCTTATATTATTCTGTAGGTAGCGTATTATTCCATATAATACGTAAGGTCAAAAAAGAAAAATACAGCACAGATACTCTGTCTCCACACACCCCTGTCTTCCCCTACGTCTCCCCCCTCTGTGTATTAGTAATGTACATAACAAGCCTGTTTTTGTAAATACAAATAGTTAACTGCTGTCAAAATAAAAGAATGCAATAAACATCATCTCTCACCCAGTGCAGTTCCGGTTCACTACACTGACTGACTGAATTACTGTGCTGATAAGAAGGAGCGAGCGCATTCCTGTGAGTCATAATGGACTCGGCCACTCTCTCCTCCTTATCAGCACAGTAATTCAGTCAGTCTACATAAACGGGCTTGTTATCTACTAACACAGGGAGGGAGAGAGAAATGGGGAGGGGCAGTGGAGTACAGGAAGTCACTAAGTGACATCACTGAGTGACTGTAATAAGATTCTCGCCACTGCACCTCCCCATTGAAATGCCAGAGTCTTATGTATTATAACCATATAATAACCTAGTAATATAATAACCATATAATAGCAATAATGAATAGCAAGGGTGGCACTCCAAATCAAAACTTATTTAATACGGACCGCAAAACATCTCAACAAGGAGTGCCACCCTTGCTATTCATTATTCCTGTACATACTATCCATCAAGGGTTGGATTATTTTGAGGAGTGAGCACCCATTCTTGGTGTGAGTGCAGAGGAGTTTTTATTATTCTGTGAATAACCATATAATACCCTATATTATAACCATATAATAACCTAGTAATATAATAACCATATTCCTAGGTTATTAAATGGTTATTATATTACTAGGGTATTATAATAATCTAAACATTTGTATAGCTGCCCCTAGCCAGGATTCGAACCCTGGTGTCCCATGTCAAAGGCAGTGCCTTAACCAGTACACTATCCAGCCATTACATTATATGTTTCATATATTACTAGGTTATCATATGGTAATTATATGGTTATTATATTATTAGGGTATTGTATAGGTTATTAGCATACGGTACATTCGAGGGTTGGATAGTGTACTGGTTAAAGGAACCGCTCTTGACATGAGAGACCAGGGTTCGAATCCTGGCTAGTGGCAGCATTACAAATATTTGGATTATTATAATACCCTAGTAATATAATAACCATTTAATAACCTAGTAATATGGTTATTATATTACTAGGTTATTATATGGTTATAATATAGGGTATTATATGGTAATATAATATAATATATATTACTAGGTTTCTTGTGAAGGTTCTCATTCATCCAGGTCATGGTATATCTATTGTATTCAATTAGATCAACTGGACTTGAAGTTTAGTTCTTGAAGACATTTCGCTAGTCATCCGACTGGCTTTCTCAATTCAGAATGACTTGTAAAAGAATCCGTGGCAATTATGTACCCTGAAAATTCCAATTAGGAACGCCAGAGTAAGGTGTCAAAAAAGCATGGTACATGGCAGACAGTTGATGTTTGACTCCCACACCCTTTAGATCACAAGCTGGGGTGTCATCAGAACCCTGCAACACAGAGCCGATATCATCCCCACTAGCACAGAGACGAAGGCTAAAGAAATGAAACATCTCAGAGGAGCCTTAAAGCTTGTGGATATCCAGACTGGTGGCCTGTCAAAAGAAGTAGAAGGAAAGAAAAGACGTCTTAGCAATTATATTGTTTGAAGAACGCACTCCTGTAGACCTGAGGAAGGGGACACACCCTGAAACGTTGTGCACGCATGTCACCAATAATATAAAAGAAAGAGCAAAAGTCTACAGGAGTGCGTTCTTCAAACATATAATTGCTAAGACGTCTTAACCCTGTAGTGTTGGCAGGATCTGAGGAACAGCACCCGTAAGTCTCTGAAGGAAAGGAGTGCGGGGATAACCCAACGTATGAAAAAGGAAAGAAAAGAACCCGAATACCAACAGTGAAGGGGAAAAGCAAGACAGGAGAAAGAACATGGTCATCCCATATGTAGCAGGGGTCTCTGAGAATTAAGAAGAATTTTTAAAAACACCGTATCCCTGTCTGCTTTAAACCGAACAACACACTGAGGCAGCAATTGGTACATCCGAAGGACCCAATACCGAAACACAAGAAAAGCGACATCATATACGTAGTGAAGTGAACAATGCTCTGATTTGTATGTGGGGGAGACCAAACAGCAACTGCATCAACGTATGGCCCAGCACAGAAGAGCAATTCCTCGGGTCAGGACTCAGCCGTGTACCTGCATCTTAAGGATAAAGGACATACCTTGTAAGTTTAACATATTGGCAAAGTAACGTGAGTTTCAAGAGAGGTGTTAAAGAGGCCATTTACGTGAAATAAAGAAACCAAGCCTAAATAGAGGTGGGGGGGTTGACACCAACTGACTGCCATGTACAATGCTGTTTTGAACCTTACTCTGGGCGTTCCTATAAACCTCTTAGCCACTATCCATCACGCCCTTAACACTTGGCTGTGATATGCTAATTGGTACATTTTCCAGGGTACATAATTGCCACAGATTCTTGTACAAGTCATTCTGAATTGAGAAAGCCAGTCGGGTGACTAGCGAAACAATTTCAAGATCTAAACTTCAAGTCCAGTTGATCTAATTGAATACAAACAGATATTACTAGGTTATTATATTACTAGGGTATTATAATAACCGAAACTTTGTATAGCTGGCCCTAGCCAGGATTCAAACCCTGGTCTTCCATGTCAAAGGCAGTGCCTTTAACCAGAACATATCCAGTATATTCAATAATTATCGAATTATGACTGAAGTCCAGAACATCGAAAGTTCGAGAAACCCGGGTCGCGGGTAGTTCGAGAAGCCCGAGTCCGTTCGAACTCATAAAGTCCGGCTCGAACTCGGGCTCGAGTTCGAGTTCTAGTCCATCCCTACTGGGTACACACAAGCAGATGTTTTGGGATTGATTGATATTTCTGTGTATAGGTCGGTCGGGCCGTAAAATCTGCTATTGTCTTGGCAGCAAAATCTGCTATTGTGCCGGCAGCAACGTGTCTAGGTCTGACAAACAGACGATCGGACATGGCAGTAAATCATGGCCAATCTTTGTTCTCCTATGGACACGCGCGATTGGTCACAGCAAACTGTTGGCCACAGCTACCTTTGCCGCAACAGACTGTAATCCTAATTTTTGTCAAAAATGACAAGACAAAAGTTGGCACAAAATTAAAAATAAACTTTTTCAAGGTTTAAATGTTCTAATTATTTTGTAATTATTTTAATCAGTAATCATTAATTATAATATATACTATTTATTACTGTTTTGGGAATTTCTAGGTCTCTTCATCACACTTGCTGACTGCTTCCGTTAGTTCTGCTCCAGCTGCTTTAGCTGTGGCCAACTTTTTTGGCCAGAAACAGAACCTATTAAAATCACGATGAAGAGTGGGCTGAAATTGGAGGGGGAGGGTAGTGAAAATTTAATGACTGAGAAAAATGATTGCAAATTCTGGTTTGGTCCTGACCCGGTTCTGTTTTATTGTTTATGTAATTGTGCAACTCTTTGGAGATGTTTCTTGCTTTGCACTGTGTAAATGTTTTTTGTTATTGTTCTGCTATTGAATAGTAATCCCTTTTATTAACATGAAGGGAGTTCCGTAAGACTAGGCTTTTAAACTTTCACCACCACAAGTTTCACTGATTTGTTTTAACCTTTATGGCCACTCTGTGATTTTCATTGGATTGCTTGAGAGTAGCACAAAAAAAAGCATTGGTTTTGGTTAGTAAAAATTAAAATGTACCTCTGAGGATCATTGTATTTCTTTACTTAATATAACACATGAAACATTTAGTAATCTTTCTTTAGGCTGAGGCCACACTACAACACACACTATGGCACTGGAAATGAGCACACAATCACAGTGCATGTGAATGCGCAAAAAAATTGTTGATCACTGTGCAATGGATATAATTGCATCTAGTGTGGCTAAATTGCCCAATAACTAACGCACTTTATTGCGTGATCAGATTGCGCGTTAATATGTGGTAGTGTACTCAATGGTGTCAGTCACCTCCACACTCATTTCTCCAAGACACAACCAATCAATTCTATTCATTGGTAAAAGCATGCAGCTTAAAAGCTTTTTTTTTAGTTGTTGGTGAATGTCAGTAATAGACAACCCCCCTCCACCAGCCCTTATACATTCTATGGCTCAAACACTGCATGCACCATTGACTCTGTTGACTCTGTTCTTCCCTACTGGCCTGCACAAGCAATCTGCTGCTGTGGACCTGCAGAGAAATACACACATGGTTGCAGCAGCAGAGACCAGGCCGGATCAGAATAACAGAAATACTCCATGGCAGCACAGCAGCAGGTTAAAGGACAACTCCACCCTCATAAGAACATCTTTTAGAAAGAATGGCCTCTAAAATATGTAATTTATCATACTTTGTCCTCTGTTCTTCCCTACTGGCCTGCACAAGCAATCTGCTGCTGTGGACCTGCAGAGAAATACACACATGGTTGCAGCAGCAGAGACCAGGCCGGATCAGAATAAACAGAAAATCCATGGCAGCACAGCAGCAGGTTAAAGGACAACTCCACCCTCATAAGAAACATCTTTTAGAAAGAATGGCCTCTTTAAAATATGTTAATTTATCATACTTTGTCCTATGAATTCATTACTGTATGCCTGCTATGCTTCTGGGTGCCTGATGGAAACTGAGCAATTTAGAAACCTGTACTGAGCTTGGGCATGCTCAGAAGGCAGACAGGGGATTAAATTCAGTTATGGCTGTGTGATGTCAACTGTCAAATCCATAACTGACAGTTACTAACTTGAAGAACCAGGAAGCAGATACAGGAGAAACAGGACATTGTGCGGGATTTCAGGTTAGACTTATATATTTCAGGTTTAAAACTATTAAACCGTGTTTAGGGTTTTGGGGGTTGATTTACCTGTATGTAAGTTTTCATTTTGGGGCTGGACTTGCCCTTTAAGTTTTGTGGGCGAGGGCGTGTCCAGCTCAAGGCCCCATAGCTATGGTGCTTGTTTGGAGTAATGGCGATTCCAACTCCACTGGAAATTGAAAATATATTTTCAGTATTAAAAACTTAAAGTCAGATGTCTTATTATAACATCATGGTCATGCACTACTTTCACTAATTTCTACACTGTTTCCTTTTGATTTAGGGATGCAAGAAACATATTAGAAGCTGCAAGTCAAGGTGCCTCTGCTTCAACCCTTTGGTTGCAAATATTGCAGTGAATTTGATGGCTTTTTTGTCCTTACTGGCTTTCTTCAATTCAGCCCTTTCCTGGTTAGGGAATATGTTTGACTATCCGCAGTTGAGCTTTGAGGTATGTGTAATAATTTTGCAGTTAGACATGTTAAAATGTTTGTGCTGTTTTGGCCTACTCTAGAAATTCATTTTCTGTCACATATACTATAGTGTGCATAAAGTTTATTTTTTTAAAAAAGGAAAATAAAAAGTACCTGGGGTAAGGAGGTAACATTGATCATTCTACATCCAAATATTGTGTGCCAACGCAAAGAAAGCTGCTTCTACCAGGCATACTCCTGACTTCAGCACTATCTTTATAAAGGAGGCCATGACATTAACTTGGCAGACAAAAACTGTTCAAGCTGAAGCTTCTCAACGAAGAAAATATGGGAGGTAGAATAATCAATCCTACCTTCCTGCCCAGGTACTTTTATTTTTCAAAAGTTAAAAAGAAAGCATTTAAGTGTATCATATTTTTTTTTCTATCTTTGAATTGTTGTATCTCATAAACCAGAAGAGGAAGAGAAGAATGTGTATGTAAATTTTAGTTTTAGAATAAGGATCCTTACTTCTTTTTACTCATTTACTGATTGAGTAAAAAGCTTTTCTCAGCCAAACAAATTACACAGCGTGTACAATCTTTCTATGTATGTTTACAAGGACATACATATTTCTAGAACCCAAATAATCCTGTAACACAGTAGAAAAACTATATTAAATAGTGTGTGCCTGTACTGTATGTATAAATAATTAATGTTTATTTATTGTCCAGGTAAATGTCCTATGCTTCATGCCTTTTTCCTTCATGATGTGGTGGACTGGGAAGACAGTTTATAGTTGGAAACTTATTGGATACAAAACATTTTTCAATGAGTTTGTGGCATATGAAAATCTTGCTGGATTGATTAAAAAACGAACAGAGAATGGGCCCATATATATTGATGGAATAAAGCAGTATATGTCAGTAGGTATTCATTGTGTTTATTTTTGGTTTTATTGTTCTGTGGAAGAATTAAGAAGGAAATATATACACAAAATGATTTGAGCACTTTGGTAATTGTGTCATTTTATTTGGTACAAATGTCTCTGTCAAATTTGCGGCTAGTAATTATGCAATATTGACACTTGGCTATTCACAATTGGCAGATTATCTTTCTTGACAACATAATAAAAACAGGGGGGTTATGCTCTAAAGCAAATACCACGTGTACCCCTCAAACAGCTGCCATTCAAAGTATGTAAACTGAAGTTGTGGAAAGTGCTGCCTATTCAGTAGTAAACTATTCTGTAATAAAACAGCCTCTTCCTGGCTCAGCACATGTCCAACTCTAATGATTGCTTGAAGCAATAACTGAAGTAAATGTGTACCATGTATTGCTTCAATGAATAACTTGGGTTAACCCAGTGAAAAGCACGGCTATGCTGGAATGAATATCCCAATACAGTCCAGGCAACACTCCAGCACACCGCTGTGACTTTTAGCCAGACAAATCAGTAGGTGCAGTCCCCCTGCCCTCCACTCCTATGGCCAGATAATTCTTATAGCAAAAGAAAGTATAGGGGAGCACACTACAATGGTGAATCCAAAGTTTTTATTGCGACAACAATGATGTTTCGGGGCGCCCTGTCCCTTCCTCAGGTAGCTGAGGAAGGGACAGGGTGTCCGAAACGTTGTGTTGTTGTTGTCACAATAAAAACTTTGGATTCACCATTGGAATGAATATCCCCCTTAATAACTCATTTCTAAAATGGCAGAATGTAAGTGACGTTGCTTAAAAGTTACGTGATTTTAATGCTTCTTACCGAAAATGAAAGTGTAGAAAAAAGATGTAATCAAATGATGCTTAGCATAACCAAATACCTCTTGGCATATCTATAAGGAAAGCCTTCAAACAAACTGAAAGTGAGGATAGAATAGACCTCATCTGCATATTAAGATCTTGTAACTGCCACTGTTCAACCTGGATTTCTACATTTCTTTTATTTTAGAGATGACTGATTTGATTTTTATTTCTTATTAGCTCCACTCCCAGATTTTTTAATTGATAATTTTTAAAATTATTAGTTGAGATTCACTTTTTAAGTGTTTCCTGACTTAAAAAATGGTTTTATGTCCTCAAGACAAAATACCACATACATGTGGCAGATATTTAGTTCACCCAACTAAGGGGCAAATTTAGAAAGGTGCCAAATTAGTTCTATAATTTGTTCTATAATTTTTGATTCATTTTAAGAGGCAAAATCTCTTGCAGTACTGATGGCTGATGGCACAATGTAGTTTTCTCTATGCTGATGGCACAATGTAGTTTTCTCTATTTTGTGGCAAAATAGATGGCGAAGGTATTTATAAAGCATTAAAAAGTATCAAAATATTTCACCAAGATAGTGGTAATTAATTTGGGGGAGTTTTTGACCCGTTAATAGTTACAATTTTTTAAATGGAAGTTGCCATCAACATAGCCATTACTTTAAAAAACACCATGGGGGTTTACACTTTTCCAATAGTGAAGTTAAAATTAACCGCCCTGAAAATCAGATCTGACAAAAATTAACCATGCTGAAAATTAACGCTGCCCATAATTAGCCATAATAAGCTATGACAATAATATTACAAAGATAATGTTCTATGTGTATTGGCTTTCAACATTGTGTGAAGTTGGGTGTAAAATAATAACAATAATATCTCTCCTTTATAAATGTTAATTTTTTTTTAACTTTATTAATCATAGATCACAAGCGGTTATTAAAATGAGTCACCTCTCGCTTTTATAAATGTTCTGGTTGTTGAAATTTTAGCATAAATGTGTATGGGTTTTATAAAGAAAATCCATTCACTTTACACTACTGGCCATAAAACTTTAGAACTATTGCATATTAGAGAAAAAGGTGAGGGAAAAAAAATCGATCTTGACATACTATTCAAATCTGTATTTACTTTTATTACCAAAGATATGTGCACTCCAAAGTATCTAAGACTTAATATGCGCCAGTTAAAAAAATCTTCCTGCAATACCGCTTTTCAGCACCAGTCCACAAATCAGAGTTAAGTCAGCCCTCCAGTCAGCCGATAGGCGGCATTTAAAAGTTGTTTCAGGTGTCCAAAAAAAACCTGACTGAAACTTTGCGTCTTTTACCACATATAAAAGGAAAAAAGGGACCTTGGAGTACACTAATGCTTGTTAATAGTATATACATAAAATATGAATTGTTTTGAAAGGTCACAGAGGCTGCATATAATTATTACAACTTGGTATCATAATGTTACTGTAAGTGCCCTGCAGGTCAGTGTGGGTAGTGTGGTATATTAAAGGGCTAGTTCAAAGTGCTAAAAAGATGCTGTGCTGATATGCTACACATTAGAAATGTACATAATTTCCCTGTTTGGCAATAATAAAATGGCAAATTCTGTTTGTTGATGCACTGGGCTAAGGATGGGTTCATGCTTTAAAATAGATATAGCTTTACCCTTTCTATTTACAGATTCGTTCTGAAACAATTGCAACATATGCCTTGTGTGGATTCGCAAACTTTGGTTCTTGGGGATTACAATTGGAGGCCTAGTAAGACCAATACATTTCATCTTTCATTTGTAATATTCAGGTTTACTGGGATGCAATGTAACATGCAAACATGGATTTCTATAGCGTAAATCCAATTTAAAGTAACTATATGAATTCCACCTAGTTCTAAATGCTTGATATTACATTTAGGAGGGCTGAAAAATCATGCAATTGTTTAGGAGCCAGCTCCAAAAAGTTAGGAGACAGCAACTTTATACCACCAAATGTCCCATGAATGATATGTGACCCGCCCCCTTCCAACCTATCTCCACCAAGTCACATTTAGCCCCACCCATTACACAAATACACTAACTTTAAGGAATTGTACACTGAAAAAATGACCTCATTTCAATCTATGAATACTTTTTTTGCTCAAGTTCAGTATTCCAGCTAGAGACTACTGACTGTCTGTGTGGGCAAGCATGCTCAGTAATCCCTGAAGGTATCACTGGTAGAGGGAATTTCCAACCATGCAGTTCACATACCAACTGTCACCATTCCAGCTACAGCCAAAACTATAACATATGAGTTTGTACCAAGGAACTTGATTGACAGCTGAAATGTTAAGCCCCCATACACGCGATCGTTATTTTGAGCGATCTGATAAATTAGATTGGATCATTCAAAATATTGATCCATGTAGGAAGTTTTTGATTGACCAGTTTATTGAAAAACAAGGGGAAATCTATGGAAAGATTGGAGCCTCAAGGTGGGGAGCTTCAAGCAGTTCTTTCCACAGACAGAAAGACAGTATAGAGAGGATAGATGGACAGACAATTTGAGATATTTGGGGGAGTTTGAGATCCTTCCCTATTAGAACTTAACTTTCCAGTGCCAGCAGACTTCCCAATACCAGTAACTTTCCCAGTGCCAACAGACTTTCCCGTTACAGTGACTTTCCCATTGCCAGCAGACTTTCCCATTCCCAGAAACATTCCCATGCCAGCAGACTTTCCCATTCCAATTAACTTCCTCAGTGCCAGCAGATTTTCCCGTTATGTAACTTTCCCAGTGCCAGCAGACTTTCCCTTTACGAGTAACTTTCCCAGTGCTAGCAGACTTTCCCATTATCAGTAACTTTCCTAGTGCCAGTGGACTTGCCGTTACCATTAACTTTCCCAGTGCCAGCAGACTTTCCCTTTACCAATAACTTTCCCAGTGCCAGCAGACTTTCCATTACCAGTAACTTTCCAAGTGCCAGCAGAATTCCCTTTACCAATAACTTTCCTAGTGCCAGCAAACTTTCCAGTGCCAGCAGACTTCCCATTCCAATTAACTTCCCCAGTGCCAGCAGACTTTCCCGTTATAAGTAACTTTCCCAGTTCCAGCAGACTTTCCCTTTACCAGTAACTTTCCCAGTGCTAGCAGACTTTCCCTTTACCAGTAACTTTCCCAGTGCTAGCAGACTTTCCCATTACCATTAACTTTCCTAGTGCCAGTGGACTTTCCGTTACCAAATTTCCAGTGCCAGCAGACTTTCCCTTTACCAAAACTTTCCCAGTCCAGCAGACTTTCCCATTACCAGTAACTTTCCAAGTGCCAGCAGACTTTTCCTTTACCAATAACTTTCCCAGTGCCAGCAAACTTTCCCGTTACCAGTAACTTTCCCAGTGCCAGCAGACTTTCCCATTACCAGTAACTTTCCCAGTGCCAGCAGGGACAGATTTATTCTTTTTTCTTCCCTAGGCCAGCTAAATTGTACTTCCTTTTATGCCCCCCCCCCCCCGTATGTGGTAATTCCTTGGCTGAAGCGGAGTTTTGTGAGTGGGAAAGGGACCTGCTGCCCATAGCAAATCAGCAATCACTGCACATTTAACAGAGACCAGTAAGGCTCTGTTGTGTGCCAAATTATGTGCATGTGTAAATTTAATATGGGGATGCAATACTGCCTAACTTGAAAAAAAAAATTTGTTTTATTTTGCCGCCCTAGGCCACGGCCTAGGTGGCCTAGTGGGAAATCCGTCCCTGAGTGCCAGCAGACTTTCCCATTACCAGTAACTTTCCCAGTGCCAGCAGACTTTCCCATTACCAGTAACTTTCCCAGTGCCAGCAGACTTTCCCAATACCAGCAACTTTCCCATTGCCAGTAGACTTTCCCGTTACCAGTGACTTTCCCATTGCCAGCAGACTTTCCCATTCCCAGAAACATTCCCAGTGCCAGCAGACTTTCCCATTCCAATTAACTTCCCCAGTGCCAGCAGACTATCCCGTTATGAGTAACTTTCCCAGTGCCAGAGACTTTCCCATTACCAGTAACTTTCCCAGTGCCAGCAGACTTTCCCTTTACCAATAACTTTCCCAGTGCCAGCAGACTTTCCCATTACCAGTAACTTTCCCAGTGCCAGCAGACTTTCCCTTTACCAATAACTTTCCCAGTGCCAGCAGACTTTCCCATTACCAGTAACTTTCCCAGTGCCAGCAAATTTCCCGTTACCAGTAACTTTAGCCCGTTGCCAATTGGGACTAGATGGACGTTAGTCTTTATCCAAGCCTCCAAGTACTATGTTACTAGTAACTGTTTACAGACATTTGGGTTAGGTATAAAGGTTGGACGAGGATGGAGTATGTCCTTTATACAACCTCCAATACTATGGTATTGTAACTGTTATTACAGACATTACGGTAGGATATTAAAGGTTGGACTAGATGGACGTAGTCTTTATACAACCTCAATACTATGTGACTATGTAACTGTTATACGACATTAGGTTAGGGTTATAAAGGTTGGACTAGATGGAAGTATGTCTTTTTACAACATCCAATACTATGTTACTATGTAACTGTTATAAGACATTATGGGTAGGTATAAAGGTTGGACTAGAGGGACGTAGTCTTCTATACAACCTCCAATTTTTTGGTTTTTTTTTTTTTGTTTTTGAACTTTATGTTACTATGAACTGTTATACAGACATTATGGGTAGGGTATAACGGTTGGAATAGATGGACTTATTTTTGTGTCTTTATACAACCCTCCAATACATGTGACTATGGAACTGTTATACAACATTACGGGTTTAGGATATAAAGGTGGGACTAGATGGAAGTATGTCTTTTAACAACCTCCAAAATTACTATGTTACTGTGTAACTGTTTATACAGAAAAATTATGGGTGGGGTTTATAAAGGGTGACTAGAGGAGTTGTCTTATACACCCTCCTAATGACGATGTTACCAGGAAAACTGTTATACAGACATTATGGGTAGGGTATAAAGGTTGGACTCTAGATGGACGTATGTCTTATCAACCTCCAATTACTTGTTACATGTAACTGTTATATAGAACATTATGGTAGGGTATAAAGGTTGGACTGATGGACGATGTCTTGATAAAAACTCCAATTTACTATGTATAAGTAAACTGTTATCCAGACGTTATGGGTAGGGTTATAAAGGTTGGACTAGCTGGACGAGTAGGTCTTTATACAACGGGCCAATAGTATGTTACTATGTAAATTTTATACCGACATTATGGTAGGCGTATAAAGGTTGGACTTTGCTGGGACGTGGTCTTTATACAACTCCAATAACTGTGTTACTTATTGTAAACTGTTATACTACATATTGGTAGTGGTATACAGGTTGGACTAGATGGACGATGTCTTTATACAACCTCCAATCTATGTTACTATGGTACTGGTATACAGACATGATGGATAGGGTATAAGGTTGGGACTAGATGGACGTATGTCTTTTTACAACCCTCCTAATATTATGTTACTATAATGTTCTACAGAACGGTATGGGTAGGGTATTTAAAGGTGTGGACTAGATGGACGTGTTGTCTTTATACAACCTCAACATACTGTGTTAATATGTAACTGTTATACAGACATTATGGGTAGGGTATAAAGGTTGACTAGATGGACAAATGTCTTTATACAACTCCAATACTTGTACTATGATAAACTGTTATGTAAGACATTATGGGTAGGGTATATAAAGGTTTGGGATAGCTGGACGTATGTCCTTTATTAACATCCAATTACTATGTGACTATGTTACTGTTATACAGACATTATGGGTAGGGTATAAGGGTGGGATAGATGGAACGTAGTCTTTCACAACTCAATACTATTTAATATGTTACTGTTATACGACATATGGGGTAGGGTATAAAGGTTGGACTAGAGGGACGTGTGTTCTTTATACAACCTCCAATACTGTGTTACTATGTAACTGTTATACAGCATTATGGGTAGGGTTATAAAGGTTGGACTAGATGGACAAATGTCTTTATACACCTCCAATACATTACTATGTAACTGTTATAAGGACAATTATGTGTAGGTAGAAAGGTTGGACAGATTGACGTATGTCTTTATCGGACTCCAAATCTGTGTTAATATGTAACGGTTATACGACATTATGGGTAGGATTAAAGGTCGGACTAGATGGACGTATGTTCGTATACAACCTCCAATTACTATGTTAAGGTGTAACTGTATACAGAAAAAATTATGGGTGGGGTGGTATAAAGGTTGGACTAGATGGACCGTCGTCTGTCTTTATACACCCTCCAATACTATGTTACCAGTAAATGTTATACAGGACATTATGGGGTGGGTATAAAGGTGGGACTAGATGGACGTATGTCTTTATACAACCTCAATACTAGTTATGTACACGTTATACGACATTATGGGTATTAGGTATAAAGGTTGTTGGAATAGAGGCGATGTTTGATACAAACCTCCAATACTATGTTTACTATGGAACTGGTATACAGACCTGATGGGTAGGTTATAAAGGTGGAATAGACGGAGTAGGCTTTATCAACCTCCATCATGTGACTAGGAACTGTTTACAGACATTATGGGTTAGGGAGAAAGGTTGGACTGATGGACGTATGTCTTTATCAACCTAATTACTATGTTACTATGATAATACTGTTATACAGACATTATGGGTAGGGTTATAAAAGGTTTTGGACTAGGTGGACGTGTCTGTTATACAACCCCAATACTATGTTACTATGTAAAACTGTTATACAGACATGTAGGGTTAGGGTATTATATAAAGGTTGGACGGGATGGACGTATGTATTTTAAACCTCCAATATATGTTCTATGTAACGTATACACGACATTACTGGTTAGGGCAGGGTATAAAGGTTGGATAGAGGGACGTATGTCTTTAACAACTCCAATACTATGCGTTACTAGTAAATGTTATACAGACATATGGGCAGGGTATAAAGGTTTTAGACTAGATTGGACGTATTATGTTGATACAACCTCCAATATATGTTACTATATAATGTTATACAGACGGGTGTAAAGGTTCGGGGACTAGATGGAGGATGTATTTATCCAACCTCCAATACATATGTGCTATGTAACTGTTATCCAGACATTATGGGGTAGGGTATAAGGTTGGACTTAGATGGACGTATGGCTGTATACAAACTCATACGATGTGACTATTGAAATGTATTACAGACATTACGCCGGAGGATATACAAGGTTGGACTAGATGACGTATGTCGTTATACAACCTCACAATACGCTTTTACTAGTAACGTTTTATACAGGGACATTATGGTAGGGTAATTAAAGGTTGGACTAGATGGACGTATGTCTTTTTACAACTCCAATACTATGTTACTAGGTAAACTGTTATACAGACATTATGGGTAGGGTATAAAGGTTGGAATAGATGGGAGTATGTCTTTATACAACCTCCAATAGTATGTTACTATGAAAACTGTTATACAGACATTATGGGTAGGGTATAAAGGTTGGACTAGATGGATTATGTCTATAAAACCTCCAATACTAGTGACTATGTAACTGTTATACAGAAATTACGGGTAGGATATAAAGGTTGGACTAGGATGGACGTATGCTTTATACAACCTCCAATACTATGTACTGTTAAATGTTATTACAGACATTACGGGTAGGATATAAAGGTTGGATAGATGACGTTTATGTCTTTATAACAACCTCCAAGACTATGTTACTGTGTTAACTGTTATACAGAAATTATGGGTGGGGTAGTAAAAGGTTGGATAGAGGGACGTATGTCTTTATACACCCTCCAATACTATGTTACATGTAATGTATACAGACAGTATGGGTAGGGTATAAAGGTTGGACTAGATGGACGTATGTCCTTTATACAAACCTCCCATACTAGTTACTATGTAAATGTTATATAGACATTATCGGTAGGGTATAAAGGTTGGACTAGATGGACGTATGTCTTATACAACCTCCACTACTCTGTTATAAGTAACTGTTATACAGACATTATGGGAGGTTAGGGTATAAAGGTTTGGCTAGCTGGACGTAGGTCTTATTACAACCTCCAAAGTATGTTACTATGTAACTTTATACCGGACATTATGGGTAGGGTATGAAGTTGGACTTGACTGGACCGTATGTCTTTACAACTCCAATAAATGTGTTAATATGTAATGTTATACCTACATTATGGTATAGGGTATAAAAGGTTGGACTAGATGGACGTATGTCTGTATACAACCTCCAATACTATGTTACTATGTTACTGTTATACAGACCATGAGGATAGGTATATAAAGGTTGGACTAGATGGACAGATGTCTTATACAACCTCCAATAATGTTACTATGTAACTGTTATACAAAAAAGACGTTATGGGTAGGGTATATAAAGGTTTGGACTAGATGGAGGTGTGTCTTTCTACAACCTCCAATAACTGTGTTACTATGTAATGTCTTATAAAGACATTAGGGTTAGGGTATAACGGTGGACTAGAGTGGCAAATGTCTTTATACAACCTCCAAAACTATGTACTATGTAACTGTTATACAGGACATATGGGTAGGGTATAAAGGTTGACTAGATGGACGTTATTGTCTTTATTTAACCCATACTATGTTATATGTTACTGTATACAGGACATTATTGGGATTAGGGTATAATGTTGGACTAGATGAGTATGCTGTCACAACTCAATACTAGGACTTGTTACTGTTTATACAGGCATTATGGGTAGGGTTATAAGGTTGGACTAGAGGGACGTGTGTCGTTATACAACCTCCAATACTGTGTTACTATGAACTGTATACAGACATTATGGGTAGGGTATTACGGTTGGACTAGATGGACAATGGTCTTTATACAACTCCAATACGAGTACTATGTAACTTGTTATACAGACATGAGGGTAGGGTATAAAGGTTGGGACTTAGAGGGAACGTATGTCTTTATACGACCCTCCAATACTGTGTTACGATGGAACTTGTTAGTACAGACATTATGGGTAGGATATAAAGGTATGGACGAGATGGACTGTTATATGTCTTTATACAACCTCCAATACTATGTACTGTGTAACTGTTATACAGAAAATTATGGTGCGGGTATAAAGGTTGGACTAGAGGCGTAGGTCTTTATACACCCTCCAATATATTTACCATGTAACTGTATACAGGACATTATGGGTAGGGTAATTAAAGGTTGTACTAGATGGAGTATGTCTTTATACAAACCTCACATACTAGTTACTAGTAACTGTTATACGACATTATCGGTAGGGTTATAAAGGTTGGGGAATAGATGGACGTATGTCTTATACAAACCCTCAATACTATGTTATATGTAACTGGTTTATACAGGACATTATGGGTAGGGTATGAAAGGTGGACTAGCTGGACGTTGTCTGTTTAAACCTCCAATCGTATGTTACTATGTAACTGTTATACAGACATATGGGTAGGGTATAAAGGTTGGACTTGTCTGGACGTATGTCTTGTTTACAACCTCAAATACTATGTTACTATGTTGTAAGTCTTACAGACATTATGGGTTAGGGTATAAAGGTTGGACTAGACGACGTATGTCTTATACAACCTCCAATACTTAGTTACCTATGTAATGTTCTACAGGACATTATGGGTAGGTATAAGGTTGTTGGAATAGACGGACGTATGCTTTGATACAAAACCTCAATCTAGGTAATATGTAACTGTTAACAGACCTTATGGGTAGGGTATAAAGGTTGGACAGAGGACGTATGCTTTATGACAACCTCCAATACTATGTTACTATGTAATGTTATACAGACATATGGGTCATGTGGGCATAAAGGTGGACTAGGTGTGGATTGTGTCGTATCAACCTCCAAGACTATGTTACTAGTGTAACTGTTATACAGACATATGGGTTATGGGGGGGGGGGGGGGGGTCGAAAGGTTGACTGGATGGACGTTGTCTTATACAACCTCCAATACTATGTTATTGTAAACTGTTATACAGACATTACTGGTCGGGCAGGGTATTAGAAAGGTTGGACTAGATGGACGTAGGCTTGATACACCTCCATACTAGTTACTATGAACTGTTATACAGACATTATGGGCAGGGAGAAGGTTATAGACTAGATGGACGTATGTCTTCTATACAACCTCCAATACTATGTTATATATAAACTGTGATACAGACAGAGGTTGTAAAGGTTGGAACTAGATGGAAAGTATGTTCTTTATTCAAACCTCCCAATAACTTGTTACTATGTAACTGTTATACCAGACATTATGGGCTAGGATAAAAAGGTGGATAGGATGGAAGTATGTCGTTAACAACTCCAATACTAGGTTACTATGTAAACTGTTGATACAGACAAGGGTGGATATAAGGTTGGACTAGATGGAGATGTCTGATACACCTCCAATACTTGTTAATATGTAACCTGTTATACAGACATTATGGGTAGGGTATAAAGGTTGGACTAGATGGGACGTATTGTCTTTTACAACATCCTATACTATGTTCCTATGTAACTGTTTATACAGACAGTATGGGTAGGGTAAAAGGTTGGACTCGATGGACGATGTCTTTATACAAACCTCCAATACTATTGTTACTATTGTAACTGTATTACAGGGGACATATGGGTAGGTATAAAGGTTGGACTAGATGGACTTATTTGTCTTTATACAACCTCCAATACTGGTTACTATGTAACTGTGTATACAGACCATTACGGGTAGGAATATAAAGTTTGGACTAGTAGGGACGTATGTTCTTTATGTAAAACCTCCAATACTATGTTACTGTGCTAATGTAACAGACATTAACGTGTCGGATATAAAGGTTGGACTAGATGGACGTATGTCTTTATAAACCTCAATACTATTTAATGGGTTCACGTTATACAGAAATTAGGGTGGGGTATAAAGTTGGACTAGATGGGAGTAGTCTTTAACCACCCTCAGTACTATGTTACCAGTAACTGGTATAACGACATTATGGGTAGGTATAAAGGGGGATAGATGGACCCCCCGTATGTCTTTATACAACCTCCACTACTTGGTTAACTATGTAATGTTATATAGAATTCTCGGTAGGGTCTAAAGTTTGGGACTAGCTGGACGTTATTGTTCTTTATACAACCTCCAATCTATGTTTACTAAGAAACGTTAACAGACATATGGGTAGGGTAAAAGGTTGGGAACTAGCTGGACGTAGGTCTTTATACACCGCCAATAGTAGGTTACTATGTAAGGTTATACCGACATATGGGTAGGGTATTAAAAGTTGGACTTGCGACGTATGTCTTTATCAACCCAATACGTGTTACTATGAAACGGTATACCTACATTATTGGTAGGGATAAAGGTTGTTGGACTAGATGGGCGTATGTCTTTTATACAAACCTCCAATTACTATGTTTACGAGTTTACTGTATACAGACATGATGGATAGGGGCTAAAGGTTGGAAGCTAGATGGACGTATGTCTTGATACAACCTCAATATTATGTATATGTACCTGTTTCAGAACGTTATGGGTAGGGGATAAAAGGGTGGACTAGATGGACGTGATGGTCTTTATTACACCTCCATACTGTGTTACTATTGTAAACTGTTATACAGACATTAGGGTGGGTATAACGGTTGGACTAGATGGACAACATGTCTTTTAACACCCTTCCCAATACTATTGTACTATGTGAACTGTATACAGAAATTAGGGTAGGGTATATATAAAGGTGGAATAGATGGACGTATGTCTTTATTTAACTCCAATACTATGTTACTAGGTTTACGGTTTTTATACAGCATTATGGGTTAGGGTATAAAGGTGGACTAGGGGACGTATTCTTTATTACAACCTCCAATATATGTATAGTTACTGTTAACAGACATGAGGATAGGGTATAAAGGTGGACTAGAGGACGTATGTCTTTATACACCTCCAATATTATGTTACTATGTAAATGTTATAAGACGTTATGGGTAGGGATAAAGGTTTGGACGAGATGGTAGTATGTCTTATACAACTCCAATACTCTGTTACTATGTAACTGTTATACAGACGTTATGGGTAGGTATAAAGGTTGGACTAGATTGGACGTATGTTTTATCTACCCCCAATACTATGTTACTATGTAACTGTATAACAGACATTAGGGGATAGGGTATTATAAAGGTTGGACTAGACGGACGTATGTCTTTTACAACCTCCAATACTATGTACTATGTAAACTGTTATACAGAAATTATGGGTGGGTAAAAGGTTGGACTAGATGGACGTATGTCTTTATAACAACCTCCAATACTATGTTACTATGTAACTGTTATACCTACATTATGGGTAGGGTATAAAGTTGGACGAGATGGCGACGTTATGTCTTTTATACAACCTCCAATACTTATGTTATATGTAACTGTGATACTGAAATACGGGTTTAGGGTATAAAGGTTGGACTAGTGGACGTACGTCCTTAACAACCTCCAAGAATATGTTACCAATGTAACTGTTTTATGACAGCCATTATGGTAGGGTATAATATAAGGTTGACTAGATGGACGTATGTCTTTATACAACCTCAAATTTACTGTGTTTACTATGTAAACTGTTATACCTACATTATGGGTAGGCTATAAAGGTTTGACTAGATGGAAGTATGTCTTTATACAACCTCCCAAACTATGTTACTAGTGTAACCGTTTTATGACAGACATTTATGGGTAGATAATGGTTGACTAGATGGGACGTATGTATTTTCAAAACCTCCAATACTATGTTACTATGTTACTGTTTATACAGGACATTATGGTAGGGATAAAAGGTTGGACAGATGGACGTGTGTCTTTGATAACAAACCTCCAATTACTGTTGTATCATGTAAAGTTCTACAGACATTATGGGTCGGGGTATAAAAGGTTGGACTAGATGGACAAATGTCTGTACAACCTCCAATTAGTATTAGATGTATGTAACTGTTATACAGACATTATGGGTAGTGGATAAGGTTGGACTAGGATGGACGTATGTCTTATACGACATCCAATACTGTGTTACGATGTAACTGTTATACAGCCATTATGGGGTAGGATATAAAGGGCGGACTTAGATGGACGTATGTCGTGATATAACATCCAAACTATGTTACTATGTAACTGTTATACAAATTATGGGGAGGGTATAAAGGTTGGACTAGATGGACGTATGTGCTTTATATATATTGAAGTTATTAACAGGCTACAAATATGCATAAAACAATAAACTTGAAACAAAACAATACCAATACAGAGCACTATTGGCTTTTTGGGCATTAACCAAATAAAAAGTCTCTTCGAGAAGAAAGTCCAGTCCAAAGGAAATAAAAAGTCTTACAGCAGACAACAAATATAAAAAACAAATCTTATTCAGATCTTTCTTAAAAAGTAACTAAAATCGATCTCCAATGAGATATAAAGTAAATTCACACTCTTAATCAGAGAAAAAGAAACAAATCAAACCGAGCACGCCTACATACACTCTAATATAACTAACACGGTCACTACCTACACAGATAGATGATAGGGGATAGGACAACCTTCGCACTATCACGCATAACTTAAAAATCTTACTGCAGAAAAAAGAAACATAAGATTGACTGTTCAAGTTTATAAACCACATGTATTCAGCAACATCATACAAGCGACAACAAGGGAAACCAAACTATTAAAACCTAAATTACAACATATTAAAACTAACATTAATCACATATTAAAAACTAACATTATAAATATTAAAACTAACACGAAAGAAAACCTCATAAAACACGAATCGTTTGGCTTCGTAGAAACCGACTAAGGATACCTTTCTACATTCTAATGCACTAGACACTTGAGAGGGCAAAGTGTAAAAACTACTCACCCTGGATGCATGAGCCCAGGGACATAAAAAACACAAAGGGCCTCGGGCAAAAAAAGGGCAAGTGATAAGCCAGGAAAAAACCACCACCAAGAAGAAACATCCGGACCCCTCAAGGGGGCTTCTCTCAAGGTACAGGCCTCTCCCACAGAGTTGACCATTCCCTCACTCATCCTCTGTTCTCCAGAGCCTGCACCTTAAACAGTTCCCTCAGGAGTTGAAAACCCCACCACCTCACAGGAAAAAAAGGAATTTATGCCTAATTGACATTTGGCACCGTGCACTCAGTGTAGGGGGGGGGGGGAAAAAAAAAAAAAAAATTTTTTTGTTTACTATTGTGCTAACTAGAAATAAGGTGTCTTAACTCAATACTTGCATGCCTTGAGACACCCCATAAGCCCACCCCTGGTATGACATACTGAAGAGGGCAGGGGATAACAAACTTTCTGGAACACCCTTTTGTAAACTTCTATGTTAAAAGAAATTAAAAGCAGGAGTGGTCCAGCGTTTCCTTTCAAAGAGCCCCTGCAGCTCCCCGGGGGACACATTCGGTCATTGCGCGCCCCCTACTTACACAGTGACCTCTCTACCATAGATTTTCCATGGAAGGAAACGCCAAGCAATATACCCTCAACTTCGGGGGAACCTGGGGGACACCACTAAAGAGAGCCCTATACTCAATATATTGCTGGGGCAGTCTTTTAAGACAGCGGCCTCAGGAAATAGGAAGACAAGACCCTTGGGCATGCCCTCCTAGGTGAGGACTCTAAATATTCTTCCATTCCCACTTGCCACGTCCTCATGCTTTCAGGGCTCCTGCACATAGGAGGGGAGGAAAGAGACCTCGTGTGCGCAGACCTTTACCAAGCCCGCCTTCATCCAGACCCAAGAAAGGAGTGACCCGCTCTTAAAATCTCTCCAACAAAAGGAGGACTTATCTTCGAGGAGGTTTTGCAAAGTTGATTTAACAAAACATGTCACAAAGAACACGACAGGGTGAGCATGCCCAACCTCCCTCCTTCCTTGCGAGTAGGCGACAGTCCTTTTGAGTAGTTCAGTTTGTTTCCCATAAAATACAAAAGCAGGAGAAAAACAACTATTGATTCTTGCATAGTACTTCTCTGGCAAAAGGGAACACCAGTACTTAATACAGAAAAAACGGGGGACCAGGTAAGTCTTGATCAATGAAACCCGTTCACTAAGGTGTATGGTCTACCTTCCACGATCCACCTGGAAGATGCAAGTTAAACTAGACAACCATTTGTCTCAGCGAACTCGCCTTGGCCAAAAGTGATACCGAAGATCTTAATTTTGGGGGAAGGCTCAGGGAGGAGATTCCCGGGAGGTTAAAGGCAGGCTCGCCTTCTTTCCATCCAGAAAGTTCACATTTGTTCTGTTGATGAGGAACCTGAAGCCAGAATACTCTTGTACCAGGTCGGCCACCGACCGGCCTCGTCGGAGCTTGAGGACTACCAGAGTAATGTCAGTCGCATAGGCAGCTACCTTCAGGAAACGCCCGGAGAGACACCGCCCCCCCGCCAGCACGCTGCCATCAAACTCTTGATCAGAGGATCTATGGGCGAATAAGCGGGTGTAAAGCAGAGGGCTGAGCGGGCCAAACCCTGCATGACCCCAGTAAGAGACCCTAAAAAAGGTTCCCCAACCCAGCCATTCACAAGGGGAATGCTTCAGCGCCTTCATACAAAAACCATGAGCCAATTGATGAAACCCTCAGAACAAGTATATTCCAAGGGGACATCCAGAAGGATACTTGTGTTCACTCTATCAAGGCCCTGTGATGGTCCAGTGAAAAAAGGTTATTTTCCCACTAACAAGGCCCTGCAACGCATTAGGGCCTCCCGGACCCAATATGCGGAAAAGTGGATCTACCCTTAAACAGTGCAGTGCGTGATGCTGGGAGAAAGCACCAGGTGTGCACTCAAGAGGCGATTGTTGAAACAATAATTTTGCCAAGATGTTTCCTATCCGATGAGTAAAGCGATGGGGCGCCAGAGTTTAAAATAGGAAGAATTAACCCTTTGACAGCAGATCAAAGCAGAAAGCCTCATTGGAGGGTGGATGGAAGGAGGGAGACCTCAGAAAAGGGAGTCCAAAAAAACATCACAAGGATAGGGGCCAGGACTCACAAAAGGCCTTGTAGAACTCCGCCGGGGAGCCATCGGGACCAGGGGATTCTTAACAGCAAGGCCTTGCTATGGCTGCCCCCACCTCCTCCACAGTGAAGATTCCCTGTCAAAGAATCCCCCCCCAAGGAATATCAGATCTTATCGGAACAGGAGTCTTGCTCCAAAAAGTGGATGATGCTGCCTGCGAGCTCTTTATAAGACAAGAGGGTTCGCATAAAAGTCTTAACAACGACAGGATACCTGATGGATGATGTCCCAGGGTCCCACACTCCCGCAAACCGCTAATCGATTTGCTGAGCGATGGAGGTCCCTGCAACTCTGATAGGGATGGGAGAATGGACCCCTTGTTTGGTGACACTTGTAATTCCGCTCAAAGTTCAGGGAGGCCAGCCGAGTCATTACTGGAACCTCCTCATCTGAGACGTTTACCTTGGTGGTGATCTCCCCCAAAAGTCACCACAATCAGACACAGCCTATCCAACTTCCTCTAGAGTTTAGATAGGAATGATATTTACTATGTAACCTTATCAATCGCTAGGCCTCGAAAGAGTCGTTGCGGTCCTCTTTTGGTTTCTCCAACCATCCGTCATACTGCGGCAGAAATCTCAGGGAATCCTGATCTGGAAGAAGGCCAAAAAAAGATGTTTAGTACATTCCTCGTCAAGGATGGTCGAATTGAGGTGCCAGAAACCCTTACCTCTCGAGGGGGCCTCTGAAATATTCAAGGACATGACCACCAAACAGTGATCTGAGAACTCTACTGGCCTTACACCTCAAGAGGCGAAAGTAATCGAGTCCTTTTTAACAAAAAAACCTATCGATCCTACTACTATACTACCTCTATGAAAACGTGTAACCGTGAGGCCTGGAGATGGCGAATGTGACATACCAGACCTGCCTCCTAACTAAGCCATTCAAAAATAGCTGAGTATCCCCAACCTGCCCAGCCTGGCATCTCCTGTCCATTGGCCCTAGCGATGGTGGTAAATCCCCACCACACTACAGGCGGGCTGTGTATGTTGTAAAAAGAAAGGGCTTATTCTGGTAACAATTCATTCCTCTGCGGCCTTTCGTCTGCGGGCCATTTAAAAATTATTAGCCGCAGAGAGGCGGAACTTGTTCACCAGAACATCCAGAAGCATGCAGCGCTCCACATCTCGATTTCATCCCCGTTTGACCGTTTACATATCGTTTTAAAAAGAACAGCCACTCCACTGGTAAGGGGCTCGGCGCGCAAGAGCCCAAAAGGACGGTTCCCACAGGACCGTTCCCCCTTGGCGCGATGGATCTCAGCCAAGGTGTGAAGACGGGTCTCCTGCAAAAAGAAATGTCTGCCTCAATCGGGGAAGAGAAAAATAAAGAAACGCCATGCTACGTGCACTTACCGATGATGGAGGCAACATTTAATGGTTCAACATCTTATTGGAGGGGGGCACAGCCTACAAGGGATGATTATGGGGGGTTTTCATTACCCTTCTTTACCTCCTCCCCTATCATCGGACCATTCCCTCTGAGCTGGAGAGGCCGGATGGCAACCGCTCAGCCGCTGATTGTCTATAAAAATTTAAAAATCACTGGACGAAGAGGTTCTCTCTAGCTTAATTCTCTCTCTAGCCTCGCTAGTCTTCATCAAGACTGTCCTCCTAACACAGAGTAAGATTTTTAAGCGGAATAGACAATTGGGGAAGGGCTTGTTATCTTGCTCTCCCACTTCCCACCAAACTCCATCCCCCTTCTCGACAGTGGAGGACCTTCGGACGCTGAAAGCAGAGTTACCCAACTGGTGAGATATGTGGGCAAAAGAGCCCCCTTGAGTGGTTTTATGATCTGGTAACCTGGCTTCGGGCTTTTATAAATAGGTCAGAAATGCGCTTGGGTTGGGGAACCCTGATATATTTTTGGTCATCTTGCTTGGGAGCTCATGTTGGAGTCACAGTGACAGGCTCCGAAGGCATGGTGTTACTCTCTTTGGCCCCAGAGCAGCAATGCGAAGGAGGACAATTTCTCCAGCGTCCATGCTTCCCAAGCAAAAAATGCTACAACCTCAGAGCTCACTTCAGGAGATTACCATCTCCTCTCAAACTTGCTGCCAAGAGACGGGCAAGAGGTGGTAAGTGTGGCCCCATCTCACCGCAGAGGGTTGGCAACAGACACTGTTAGGGCAGTCGTTCGCATTGTGCCCCAGCTCAAGGATAAGGGCACTTAAGTTTGTCACAATGACGTTGAAAGATGACGAAACGACCCGCCACTTCCAGCACTGACGCGGCATGGCCCGGGTTAGAAAAGCATTGTATACTATACCTGCCGATAAAGGCAGAATTCGGATGGGCTGGCGAACGTTAACAGGACGGTGTTTCAGTTTACGTGCAATTACAAACCACTCCCAATTCCACGTAACTCAAGGTTTTAAACAGGTCGCTTGACGGAGCGTATCTCCCAAGCCAGGTGCGGAGGTCTGAGGGCGGAATGCTCTCATTAAACCTTATGGCAGCTCACGACACCGGCGGGAAACCGCACCCCCGCAAGCCATCCACCAAGCAGGATCCCTGTCATTACTTTTTCAAAACTATCCAGACATTGGGGGGGGACACAAAAGCTATGACAAATCCCCGGACTGGGCCCCAGAAATAAGGGGGGGCCCCCCCAAAGATGTCCACTGCCTTCAAACCCAACCGGAGGAGTCTGTAATCACCTGCTGCCTATCCGGGACGGGCCCTCCCCACCCACTTCAGTTAACCAATTCCCGACCACCACCGCCAATGTACATGTTACGCCATACACAGGATGTTTGTGCGGTAGCAGGAACAGTCCTCCGTGTAGCAGAATGAGTGTCTCTGGCAGCGGACGCATAAGATGTAGGTTTGGTGGGGGGTCTTTTGGGGTTCACTGCAGGTGAAACTGGAGGCTGCTTAGCGGAAAAGATTGAACCTTCCTTAAGTAAACTGGGACGAATGATCCAGCAGATCTTAAAAGGGGGGGAAAAGACACAGACGGGACAGGGGGGCCTTGGACACCGACACTGGGCTGAACAGAGGGAGATTGGGAGACAGACACCAGCAGGAGCAGGGGAAAGGGAAACAGGGACCGCGGTGATCCCCTGACCACCTATTGGCTGGGACCCTCCTCCCGCTGGCCTCGGCTCTGCCGCATCTCTCCGGACGCTGGGGGGGATTTGATCACCCAGAGCTTCCGCCATCTCCAGTTAGGAACCAAGATTTTAGAGTCCCCTTAATAAACTTGCCACAGCTTTTTTTTCACCCAATAGAAACTTGCTTGGACTTAATTGTAGGGGCAAACGTCTTTGCTGATTCTTCCTCTAACAAGTGGCCGCGGGGACTTGATGGGTTTCTTGACCAGCTGAAATAAAATTCCTGCTCCCTGACCTTCTCTTCTCCTTAGCTTCCTCAGGTGCAGTGCTAATAGCAGGATCGTGCTGATTGGTTCCACTGCGAGATCCCTCTCCTTCCTGTACCACAGCCTCTGAACACCAGAACCAGCTGACACAGCTTTGATCCAAAAATGGCTGCTGCAGGTGGTACTTTCCTATCACTGCCCTGAAACTTAAAGATGCCCTCTTTAACATATGGGAACTTGTCGCACGTCCTTACCAGCGCACTGAAAGACTCTTCTCCTGTTGGGCAGGTTTGGCAGTCAGTTGAGGAGCATGGAGCACTGGTAGCTGCAGGTTGATGTCAATGGCAGGATTCAAGATGGCGCCCGAACCAATGTTCCAGCCAGTTGGGGTTGTGTGGTAGAATCAGGCACTTGGTGTTAGTGGAAATAAAGGGTTGCAATGCATGGTTGGAAAACAAATTTGGGAAACCAGAATTTCTTTCCTTTCTTGTGCTTTTCCCCTATTTTCCTCCTCTTTGCAGATTCTCATTCCATGGAGAATTCCCAGTTCCTGCTCTTTTATGGAGTTCAGGACATTTAGTTCCTTTCAGCAAAGGGGGATTTAGGATCTTCCACAGCCCAGTCACTTCTTTCTCCTTGTCTCCCTGTCCAGGTGTTACTGATGGGGAAACTGTGACCGAGACCTCCCGTCAGAGTACCCCAGGCACATCCACCACCTGCCTTACCACCGACACTGGGGAGACCTGAAATGAACAGCATGGCTGGGCCTTAGCCTGTATTCCCCCTGCATTTTGCTCTCCTCTCTGCCTGGGAAACGATCCCTCAGGGTATAAGCCTCCCGCCCTAGGACCAATTTCAATCTTCCCAAGGCCCCGCTTCCTTCATTGGTATACAGCAGCTCAAAATTCCTTTTCCATGGCAGAAATTAAGCTTGGGTTATTGGCGATGGATGTAGAAACCATCCCCAGCACAAAGATCTTTTTTTGTTTAATTTATTCCAAGGGATTTCTTAAAATTTTCTTTAATAGCTACATAGCTATTTAGGCGTGCCAGGGCCTCCGCAAAATCCAGGATCCCCAGGCTCAGGTGTTTTTTGGCCCCAGGATTAGCGCAGAAGGGCACCAGGCTCCGGACCAGGCTCCTTGGAGGCCATAGTAGGCCCAGAAACAGTGAACCAAAAACGGATATTCAAAGTAAGCACTTGTTGGAGCTCAGGAGCCCCAACAATAACACAACCTCCACCTCAATGGCCTATGTCTACTATGTAACGGTTATACAGACATATGGGGTAGGGTAATAAAGGCTCGGACTAGCAGGAAGTATGTCTTTATACAACCTCCAACTACTATGTTACTATGTAACTGTTATACAGACTACGGGTAGGGTAAAAGGTGGACTAGACGGCGTCTGTCTTTATACAAACCTCCAATACTATGTTACTAGTAATGTATACAGACATTAGGGTAGGGTATCAAGGTTTTGGAACTAGATGGAGTATGGTTCTTTAGACAAACCTCCAATACTATGTTACTATGTACGTTTATACAGACCTTATGGGTAGGGTTAACAAAGGTTGGATAGATGACGAGTCTTTATTACAACCTCCAATATGGGTTACATTGTAACTGTTATACAGACATTACGGGTAGGGTTATAAAGGTTGGACTAGATGGACGATGTCTTATTAAACCTCAAATACTAGTACATTAAACTGTTTACAGACATTACGGTAGGGTTATAAGGTTGGATTAGAAGGAAGTATGTCTTTATAAAACCTCCAATACTGTGTTATATGTAACGTTATACCTCCATTATGGGTAGGGCATAAAGGTTGGACTAAGACGGCAGTATTGCCTTTAGAACAACTCCAATACTTTGTTACTATGTAACTGTTTTATACAAGACATATGGGTAGGGTATAAAGGTTGGACTAGATGACGTATGTCTGTAGACAACCTCCAATACTATGTTACCATGTAAACTGTTATACAGAAATATGGGTAGGGTATAAAGGTTGGACTAGATGGACGTATGTCTTTATACAACCCCAATACTATGTCCATGTAACTGTTAACAGACATTATGGGGTAGGGTAGAAAGGTTAGGACTCGAGGCCGTAGGTTCCTTTATACAACCTCCAATACTAGTTACCAGGGTAACTGGTTATACAGACTTATGGGGTGGGTTATAAAGGTTGGACTAGATGGACGTATGTCTTACAACCTCCAATACTATGTTACTATGAATGTTTACAGAAAGTATGGGTAGGGTATAAAGTTGGACGAGATGGACGGTTATGGTCTTTATACAACCTCCACTAGATACTATGTTACTATGTAAAGTTATACGACATTATGGGTAGGGTATAAAGGGATAGATTGGAGTATGTCTTATACAAACCATCCAATACTATGTTTACTATGTAAAACTGTTATACAGACATTATGGGTAGGGTATAAAGGTTTGGATGAGGACGTCTGTCTTTATCCAACCTCAAATACTATGTAAATATGTAACTGTATACAGACATGAGGGTAGGGTATAAGGTTGAGACTAGATGGGAAGTATGTTTTTACAACCTCCAATACTATGTTACTATGGTTACTGTTATCACAGACAGGGTAGGGTTATAAGTTGGACTAGATGGAGTATGTCTTGATACAACTCCAATACTATGTACTATGTAACTGTTATATAAGACATTATGGGTTAGGGTATAAAGGTTGTCCAGATGGACGTAGTCTTTATACAACCTCAATACTATGTTCTATGTAACTGTGAACGACATTTTATGGGTTAGGGTATAAAGTGGACTAGATGACGTATGCCTTTTATGACAACCTCCAATTACTATGTTACTATGTTACTGTTTCCGACATTAGGGTAGGGTATAAAGGTTTGGATAGATGGACGTTATGTCTTTATACAACATCCAATACTATGTTACTATGTAAAGGTTATACAGACCATTAGGGTAGGGTATAAAGGTGGACTAGATGGACGTATGCATTTATACACCTCCAATACTATGTTTACTATTACTGTTTACAGATATTATGGGTAGGTATAAGGGTTGGCTAGATGGCCGTTATGTCTTATAACACCTCAAATACTAGTTACTATGTAAATGTTATACAGACCTTATGGGTAGGGTATAAAGGCTTCGGACTAGATGGACGTTATGCCTTTATACAACCTCCAATACTTGTTACTATGTTACTGTTATACAGACCATTATGGGGTTAGGGTAAAAGGTTCGTTGGACTAGATGGACGTATGTCTTATACACCCTCCAATTACTCTGTTACTATGTAACGTTATACAGGACATTAGGCGTAGGGTTAGGGTTATAAAGGTTGGTCCAGATGGACGTATGTCTTTATACAACTCCAAGACTATGTTACTATGTAACTGTTATACAGCATTATGGGAGGGTCTAAAGGGTGACTTAGAGGGACGTATGTCTTTATACAACCTCCAATACTAGGTTAATGATTATACAAGACATTATGGGTAGGGTAAAAGGTTGGACTAGATGGACGTATGGTCTTTATACAACCTCCAAACTATGTTACTGGTAAACTGTTATACAGACATTCGGGTTAGGAATAAAGTTGGACTAGATGTGACGTATGCTTTATACAACCTCCAAAAAACAAAATACTATGTTACAGTTTGTACCTGCTATACAGACATTATGGGTAGGGTCTAAGGTTGGACTAGATGGACGTATGTCTTTATACAACCTCCAATACTGTGTTACTAGTAACTGTTATACCACAATTAGGTAGCGGTATTAAAGTCTTGGACTAGATGGACGTATGTCTTTATAACACCTCCTCTAGACTATGTACTTGTAAATGTTATACAACATTGGGTAGGTATAAAGTGATAGCTGGACGTAGTCTTTAACAACCGCCTATACTTATGTTACTATGTAACGTTATACAGACATTACGGAGTAGGTTATAAAGGTGGACTAGATGGAAGTAGTCTTTATACAACCTCCCAATACTATGTTACCATGTAACTGTTTAATATACAGACATATGGGTAGGGTATAAAGGGTTGGACTAGAGACGTATGTCTTTATACAACCTCCAATACTATGTACCATGTAACTGTTATACAGACATTATGGGGTAGGGGTATAAAGGGTTTTTTGGACTAGATGGACGTATGTCTTTATACAACCTCCAATACTATGTTACCATGTTAACTGTATACAGACATATGGGTAGGGTATAAAGGTTTGGACTAGATGGGAAGTAGGTCTTATACAACCCCAATACTATGTTACTATGTAACTGTTTATACAGACATTATGGTAGGGTATAAAAGGTTGCGACTAGAGGGAGTATGTTATTTATACAACCTCCAAATTACTATGTTGTACATGTAAACTGTTATACAGACATTACGGGTTAGTTAGGGGTATAAAGGTTGGATTAGATTGACGGTATGTCTTTATACAAACTCCATACGGTGTTACTATGTAAACTGTATCCGACATATGGGTAGGGCATTAAAGCTTGGACAGATGGACTATGCCTTTATACAACCTCCAATACTATGTTACTATGTAATGTTTATACAGACATTGGGTAGGGTATAAATAAAGGTGGACTAGATGTGACGTATGTCTTTATACAAGAACTCCAATACTAGTTACTATGTAAATGTTATACAGACATTATGGGTTAGGTATAAGGGTTCGCGAATAGATGGACGTATTGTCTTTATACAAACTCCAATACTATGTTACTTGTAAATGTTATAACAGACATATGGGTAGGGTATAAAGGTCGGACTAGATGGACGTATGCCTTGATACACCTGCAAGACTATGTTACTATGTTACTGTTATACAGAACATTATGGGTAGGGTTATAAAGGTTGGACTAGATGGAAGTATGTCTTATACAACCTCCAATACTACGATGGTATATTGTAAATTTATACGACATTATGGGTAGGGTTTTTTTTAAAGGGTGGTCCAGCTGGCCGTATGTCTTTATAACAACCTCCAATACTATGTTCCTATGTAATGTTATACAACATTATGGGTAGGGTATAAGGGCGGACTAGATGGACGCTATGCCTTGCTACAACCTCCAATACTATGTACTATGTTACATGTTATACAGACATTATGGGGGTAGGGTTGTAAAGGTTTGGACTCTAGATGGAAGTATTCTGTCTTTATACAACACATCCAATACTATATGTTACTATGTCATGTATACAGACATTATGGGTAGGTATAAAGGGTGGATAGATGGGACGTTATGTCTATATAAACCTCCAATACTATGTTACTATGTTACTGTTTATACAGACATTATGGGGAGGGTATAAGGTTGGACTAGATGGGGTGGGGGTGGGTGGGGGGGTGGGGTACGTATGGTCTTATCAACATCCAATACTATGTTACTATAGTTAAAGTTATGCAGACATTCATGGGTAGGGTATAAGAGTTGGACTTAGATGAACGTATGCCTTTTATACAACCTCCAATTACTATGTTACATGTTACTGGCTACAGACATTTGGGTAGGGGTATAAAGGTTTGGACTAGATGGACGTATGTCTTTATGACAACCTCCAATACTATGTTACTATGTAAATGTTAGACAGACATTATGGTAGTGTATAAAGTGGACTAGAATGGACGCGTATGTCTATATACAACCTCCAAGTACATGTTATATGGAACTTGTTATACAGACAATTATGGGTAGGGTCTAAAGGTGGGAGAGATGGGACGTATGTCTATATACAACATCCAATACTCTGTTACTAGTTACTGTACACAGACATATGGGATAGGGTATAAAGTTGGACTAAGATGGACGTATGTCTATATACAACCTCCAATACTTGTTAATATTTACTGTTATACAGACAGATGGGTATAGGGTATTATAAAGGTTGGACTAGATGGACGTATGTCTTATACAACCCCCAATACTATTGTTATCATGTAAATGTTATACAGCTATGGGAGGGATAAGGTTGGACTAGATGGACGTAGGTCTTTAGACAACCTCCATACTATTTACTATATACTGTTAGACAGACAATTATGGGTAAGGTAAAAGGTTGGACTGAGGGAGCGTAGTCTTTAACACCCTCAACTACCTATTACTAAGTAAACTGTTATACAGACATATGGGTAAGGATAAAGGGTAGGACTAGAGGGCCGTATGGCTTTATACAAACCTCCAATACTATGTTAATATATAATGTAGACGACATATGGGGAAGGTATAAAGGTTGGGACTAGATGCGAAGTATGTCTTATACACCCCAATACTATTGTTACTATGTTACTGTTATACAGCATTATGGGTAAGGTATAAAGGTTGGACTAGATGGACGTATGTCTTATACAAACCTCCAATACTATGTTACTATGTAACTGTTCTACAGACATTATGGGGTAGGGATTAAAGGTTGGACTAGATGGGGACGTATGTCTTTTATACAAACCTCCACAATACATGGTACTATGTAACTGTTATACAGACAAGTATGGGTAGGGTATAAAAGGTTCGGGACTAGATGTACGTATTTGTCTTATACAACCTCCAATACTATTGTACTAGTAAAAACTGTTAACCAGGGACATTAGGGTAGGTATAAAGTTGGACTAGAATGGACGTATGTCTTTATACAACCTCCATACTAGGTTACTATGTAACTGTAAATACAGACATTATGGGTTAGGGTATAAAAGTGGGATAGAGGGAGTATGTCTTTATAAACCGCCAATACTATGTTACTATGTAACTGTGATACAGAATCGGGTAGGGGAATTAACGGTTGGGACTAGATGGAGTTAGGTCGTTATGACAACCTCCAATCTATGTTACTATTGTACCTGTTCTACAGACATAGGGTAGGTGGGTATAAGGTTGGACTAGATGGATGTATGTCTTATACAACCTCAATACTATGTTACGATGTTACGGTTATACAGACATCTGGGGGATAGGGGTTATAAAGGCTGCATGGAACTGGATGGATGGACGTATTATGGCTTGATAAACCTCCAATACTATGTTACTAGGTAACTGTTTATACAGAAATTATGGTAGGGTTATTAAAGGTGGACTAGATGGACGTTATGTCTGAACAACCTCCAATACATGTTTACTATTAATATGTTTATACAGGGACACTATGGGATAGGGTTATACAAGGTTGGTCTAGATTGGACGGAATGTCTTATCAACCTCCAATACTATGTTACTATGTAACTGTTATACAGACATTATGGGTAGGGTATAAAGGTTCAGTAAAGTCCAGAGGAGTCGGTTTGGCCCCAGGTGACCCGGCCCATAGGGAGAGATGGACAGATAAGGGAGATTTAAACCTGTACCCAGGGGGAAGAATTGTCATTTAAATTCTTAGAATTTTGCGTAGTTAGAGGTTCGGTGGGAGGGTCAGAAATAACAGACGTTACGCTTTAAACCACAAGCAAATCCAGACAGAAAGTCCGGAATTAAACCTGTTTCTGCAACAGAGAAATGTTACCCTGAAATGGTTAAATTACAGATTTATCAGGGATATTGTGATTGGACGAATGTCAGAAGCCTCTATTCCAATTCTCTCTCCCCAACCATAGTGTCGATATATATCATCCATGTGGATTCAACACCACATGTTGGGTGCTACATACCTTACATTATTGGGTGTGCATTACTTTAACGTGTGTGCACGGGCCTGCTGAGACATGTAATTGGAAGTTAGGGAAATTCTGCACGGATTTAAATAAGATCTAGGATTTCATTGGTTTATATTGATTTCCATATCATCAAGCAAGTACGCAGTGCCGAGAGTGTTTATAGGAGGATTGCATGAGTTACGGTGGTATATAAATAGTATAGTAAAGGAGTTACGGTGGTACTATACTATTACATACAGTAAAGGAAGTTACGGTGGTGCGTATATAATATTACATACAGTAAAGGAGTTACGGTCGGTATATAATATTAATATAGTAAAGGAGTTACTTGGTTGGTATATAATATTACATACAGTAAAGGAAGTTACGGTTTGGTATATAATATTACATATAGTAACGGGTACCGGTGGGTTATATAATATTACATACAGTAAAGGAGTTACGGGTGTGGATATAATTTACCATAGTAAGGAGTGACGGTGATTATAAATATTAAATACAGTTAAAGGAGTTGTTACGGTTGTTACTAATATGATATAATATTACATATAGTAAAGGAGTTACGGTGGTATATAATATTACATATAGTAAAGGAGTTACGGTGGTATATAATATTACATACAGTAAAGGAGTTACGGTGGTATATAATATTACATACAGTAAAGGAGTTACGGTGGTATATAATATTACGTATAGTAAAGGCATTACGGTGGTATATAATATTACATATAGTAAAGGAGTTACGGTGATATATAATATTACATATAGTAAAGGCGTTACGGTGGTATATAATATTACATATAGTAAAGGAGTTATGGTGGTATATAATACGTATATTTAGGAGTTACGGTGGAATATAATATTACGTATATTTATCTATCTATCTATCTATCATCTATCTATCATCTATCTATCTATCTATCTATCATCTATCTATCTATCTCTCTGTCTGTCTATCTGTCTATCTATCTATCTGTCTCTATCTATCTGTCTGTCTGTCTGTCTGTCTGTCTGTCTGTCTGTCTGTCTGTCTATCTATCTATCTATCATCTATCTATCTATCTATCTATCTATCTATCTATCTATCTATCTATCTATCATCTTTTCCTGTCTTTCATGTCTGTCTTCTATCTTATCTATCTATCTATCTATCTTTATCTATCTGATCTGTCTGTCTGTCTGTCTGTCGGTTCTTCTGTCTGTCTGTCTGTCTGTCTGTCTATCTATCATCTATATATCTATCATCTATCTGTCTGTCTGTCTATCTATCTATCTATCTTTATATCTATCTAGCTAGCTAGCTAGATAGATAGATAGATAGATAGATAGCTATCGATCGATCGATCTATCTATCTATCTATCTATCTATCTATCTAATCTATATATCTATCTATCTATCTATCTATCTATCTCTCTGTCTTTCTGTCCCTGTCTGGCTGTCTGTCCTGTCTTCCTGTCTATCTTCTCCTGTCTGTCTGTCGTTCTGTCTGATCTGTCTATCTATCTATCTCTATCATTAAGTCTTATCTATCTATATATCTATCTATCATCTATATGTCTGTCTGGTCTGTCTATCTATCTATCCAGCTATCTCTATATGTCTATCTATCTATATATCTATCTATCATCTATCTATATGTCTATCTATCTATCTATCTATCACTATCATCTATCTATCTATCTATCTATCTCTCAGTCTGTCCTGTCTATCTATCTATCTATCTATCTGTCTGTCTGTCCCCGCTTCCTGCCTGTCGTCTGTCCGCCTGTCTGCCCTGTTCTGTCTGTCTGTCTGTATGTCTGTCTGTCCTGTCTGTCGTTCTGTCTGGTCTGGTCTGTCTTCCTGTCTGTCTGTCTGTCGTCTGTCTGTCTGTCTGTCTTCTGTCTGTCTGTCTGTCTGTCTGTCTGTCCCTGTCTGTCGTCGGTCTGTCTGTCTGTCCCTGTTCTGTCTGTCTGTCTGTCTGTCTGTCTGTCTGTCTATCTATCTATCTGTCTCTATCTACTATCTATCTATGTATCTATCATCTATATTTCTGTCTGTCTGTCTATCTATCTATCATCGATCTATATGTCTATCTATCTATCTATATATCTATCATCTATCTATCTAGTTATCTATCTATCTAGCATCTAGCTGTCTAGCTAGCTAGCTGCTAGATACCTATCTATCTATCTCTCTGTCTGTCTATCTAGCGAAGCTATCATCTATCTATCTATCTATTATCTGTCTATCTATCTCTCTCTCTCTCTCTCTCTCTTTCTGTCTGTCTTTGTCTGTCTGTCTGTCTGTCTATCTGTCTATCTGTCTATCTATCTATGCTATCTATCATCTATCTATCTATTCTGGCTATTCTGCTATCTGTCTATTTCTATCTGTCTATCTGTCTATCTGTCTATCTGTCTATCTGCTATTCTGTCATCTTGTCTATCTGTCTATCTGTCTATCTGTCTATCTGTCTATCGGTCTATCTTCCTATCTGCTATCTGTCCTATCGTCTATCTGTCCTTCTTCCTATCTGTCTATTGTCTATCTGTCTATCTGTCCTATCTTTCTAATCTGTCTATCTTGTCTCTCGTCTATCTGGTCTATCTGTCTATCTGTCTATCGTTCTATCTGTCTATCTGTCTAGCTGTCGATCGTCTATCTGTCTTCTGTCGTCTGTCTGTCTGGCTGTCTGTCGGTCTGTCTGTCTGGCCTGTCTGTCTTCTGTCTGTTGTCTGTCTGTCTGTCTGTCTGTCTGTCTGTCCTGTCTGTTGTCTGTCTGTCTGTCTGTCGCTGTCCTGTCTGTCTGCCTGTCTGTCTGTCTGTCGTCCCCCTGTCTGTCTGGCTGTCTGTCGAGTCTGTCTGTCTGTCTGTCTTCTGTCTGTCTGTCTGTCTGTCTGTCTATCATCTATCTTTCTGTCTTCTGTCTGTCTGTCTTTCCTGTCGGTCTGTCTGTCTGTCTGTTCGTCTGTCCTGTCTTGTCTGTCTGTCTGTCTGTCTGTCTGTCTGTCTCTGTCTGTCTGTCTTCTGTCTGTCGTCTGTCTGTCGTCGTCTGTGCCTTCTGTACTGTCTGTTGTCGGCTGTCTGTCTATTTATATCTAATCTGTCGTCGTCTGTCTAGTCCTATCGTCTATCATATCATCTTCTGTCTGTCTGTCTATCTCTCTCTCTCTCTGTCGTCTATCTCTTCTGTCTGTCCTGTCTGTCTGTCTGTCTGCTGTCTTCTGTCCTGTCTATCATCTAATCGTATCTATCTATCTATCTATCATCTATCTATCATCTATCTATCCTTTATCTGTCCTTTCGTCCCTTCTGTCTATCGGTCTATCTGTCTATCTGTCGATCTGTCAGTTGTCATCTGTCTATCTGTCTATCTGTCTATTCTTCTAGTCTGTCTATCTGTCTATCTGTCCTATCTTTCCTATCTGTCATCTGTCTAGACTGTCTATCTTCTAGCTGTTATCTTTCCTATCTGTCTATCTGTCTCTCTGTCTCTCTGTCTCTCTGTCTCTCTGTCTCTCTGTCTCTCTGTCTGCCTGTCTGCCTGTCTGCCTGTCTGCCTGTCTGCCCTTCTTCCTGTCTGTCTGTCTGTCTGTCTGTCTGTCTGTCTGTCTATCATCTATCTATCATCTATCTGTCTGTCCTATCTAGTCTGTCTGTCTGTCGGTCTGGCTATCTATCATCTGTCTGTCTGTCTGTCTATCTATCTGTCTCTATCTATCTATCTGTCTATCTATCTATCTGTCTCTATCTATCATCTTGTCTTCATCTCTATCATCATGTATCTATCATCTATAATTTCTGTCTTGCGTCTATCTATCTATCATCTATCTATATGTCATATCGGTTATCATCTATATATCTATCATCCTAGACCCCTATCATTTATATACTATCTACTATCCCTATCTATCTATTTATCTATCTATCTAACATCTATCTATCTATTTATCTCTCTATCTATCATCTATCTATCTAGCTAGCTAGCTGCTAGATAGCTATCTATCTATCTCTCTGTCTGTCTATCTATCTATCATCTATCTATCATCTATCTATCATCTATCTATCATCTATCTATCAATCTGTCTGTCTGTCTGTCTGTCTGTCTGTCTGTCTGTCTG